>PVLD010006643.1:30047-98807 GCA_004027595.1 Dinomys branickii | reverse complement strand
TTTCCCTCTGAGGGCTGCTTTCATTGCATCCCACAGATTCCGATAGGTTGTACTTGCGTTTTCATTTATTTGTAGGTAATTTTTAATTTCTTCTTTAACTTCTTGTGTGACCCATTGGTTATTCAGTAGGTTGTTGTCTAATTTCCACGTGTTTATGTGGTTTTTGGAGTTCTCTTTGTCATTAATTTCCAATTTTATTACATTGTGATCTGATAATATGCATGGGATAATTTGAATTCTTTTGCATTTAGGTAGATATGCTGTATGGGCTAAAATGTGGTCTATTTTGGAGAAAGACCCATGTGCAGGTGAGAAAAATGTGTATTCTGATGCTGTGGGGTGGAACACTCTGTATACATCTACTGAGTCCATGTGTTCACACTTTTGGTTCAGATATGTTATTCCTTTGCTGAGTTTCTGTCCGGTTGACCTGTCTCTTTGCGTCAGAGAGATGTTTAGGTCCCCTACTACAATAGTGTTATTAGTTATTTGATTTTTTACGTCTGTCAAGATTTGACTTGTAAAGTTAGGTGCTCCATTGTTTGGTGCATAAATGTTTAGGATTGTTACCTCTTCCTCTTGTAGCTTTCCCCTAACTAGTATGTAGTGGCCTTCTTTATCTCTTTTGATTGTTTTTCTTTGAAGTTTACATTGTTTGCAAACGTAATAGCTACCCCTGCTTTTTTTCTGGGGGCCTGTTGCATGGAGAACTGTTTTCCAACCTTTAACTTTCAACCTATGCATTTCTTTTTGAGTAAAATGTGTTTCCTGTATACAGCATATCGTTGGATTGTGTTCCTTAATCCAGTCTTCCAATCTTTTCCTTTTGACTTTTGAGTTGAGGCCATTTACATTAGTGGTTATCATGGTTATATGTTGGCTTGTTCTAGTCATGTTATTTACTTGAAGTTTTCCTTCTTTTGCTGACTGTTTAATCGTTTGTTCTGTTTAGGGAGTTATTTCTATAGCTGTTCTTGGGATTGTGGTCTCTTTTTTCTCTGTCTAGAATATCTTTTAGTGCTTTTTCCAATGCTGGTTTGGCACTCATGAAGTTCTTCAGTTGTTCTTTGTCATGGAAATATTTTATTTCTCCATTGAATTTGAGGGATAATTTTGCAGGATACATCAGTCTAGGTTGGAAGTTGTTTTGTCTCAGAATCTGTAGTATCTCGCTCCAAGCTCTTCTTGCTTTCATGGTTTCCGTTTAGAAATGTGCTGTGATTCTGATGGGCTTTCCTTTATAGGTGATCTGTTTCATTTCTCTAGCAGCTTTTAATATTGTGTTCTTTTGCTGGCTATCTGGGATCTTGACTATTATATGCCTGTGTGTGTTTTTCTTTGGGTTATGGATCATTGGGGTTCTATATGCCTCGCTTAACTGAACTTCAGTATCTTTTACCTTGTTTGGGAAATTTTCTGCTATTATTTCATCAAATATTCCTTTTATATCGTTTGTGAGATCTCCTGCTGTTTCACACACTCCTATAATTTGAATATTGTTATGTTTTGCCTCATCTTGCAGCTGTTGGATTGACTTTTCTTGTGTCTTTGATGATATCATGAGATTCTTCCTTTCACGCTCATAAGCTTCCATGCTGTCTTCAAGTTCTGAAATTCTATCTTCGGTTTCATTTAAACGGTTTTGCATGCTTTCAGCGTTAGTTTTCAAATCCTGTCATTCTCTTTGGACCTGCTTCATTATTGGTAATTCATTCCTAAATTGCTCTTGTAACGTTTACATTTGTTTCCTATTTTCTTCTAGTCTTTTGTCTATTTCTTCTCTATGTGAATGGAACATTTCTTTCATCATTGTTTTCAGCTCGTTTTTTGTCTGAGAAATCATTTGGTATGTGGCTTATTTCTGCTTTAAGCTCTTTTATGGCCTGTTGGAGTTGTTTCATTTCGAATGCAGTCATTTCATAACTTGAAGGTATGTGACTTCCTGGTTCCCCTGTATCTTCACACTCAAAACTTGTTCTGGGTGGGGTTGAGTTTTGAGACTGCGTTTTGTTCCTCTGTTTTCCCATTTTTGGGTATCAGATTCAAAATGTGGAGCTATAAATTCCCCAGGCAGTTCAGCAGGCAAAGGTCTGCTGCAGAGGCTGTTCCAATGATTCCTTCTCTTTGGTAGAATGTCCCTTAAGCTGTCTGCTAAGATTTCTGCTTCCACTCCCTACCCCAAGACCTGGCTGGGGCGTAGAAACAGCTCGCCGCCCCAGGAGTCTTGGAGACACGCCACTCAGGTGTTCCTGGGTGGAGCTCCTTCCCCCCTCACGAATCCCGTTGGGTCACCTAGCTAGCTCTTCCCACCCGGGAGATCCTGCAGTCCTTAAAGCTGCTTTGATGTCACTCGCTGGGCAGAGGTTCTTCCCGATTCTGGAAAAACCGGTTAGAGCGCCCAGTTAACTCACCCTGGGATCATGCAGACAGGAATTCCGTTCAGATGTATCTGCCTGGATCGAGCTTTTTCACGACTCAGTAATCCCGCCGATCTCAGCTGCTCCAGTTCACGCAGCGCTGGCTGCAGGGGTGGGGTTCTGAGCGGGATCCCGGACCGCCTCCCCGATTGGCGCAGTCTGTCCCAGTAGTGCGTTCTCTGAGTTTCCTCTGCTCCACTGCCTCCAAGAAATCCTGGTTACAGCCGCCTCAGAGCCGATCGAGTTCAGGAGCTGGAGGCGTCCTTCCCTCCGCAATCGCTCTCTTGGCTGTATGCGATTTGAACCGAGCTGCGGCCCAAGCGCAGCACCGATCCCTCGGGCGCTCAGCTCTCAGGATCCGCCCACTTCTCACTGGGCAGATTGTCAGCCGGCCCTTTAATGCTCAGGCCGCGGAGAGCAGCCCGATCAGTTGGAATTTTGCACCACGGACCGGGCACCCGCGCGCAAAGGATTGGTCTCTGGGAGAGATTCCCTCTGCCGCTCACTTGGTCGCCATCTTCCCAGAAGTCTTTGAGTCCAGGATACTTCGAGACACTTGTGAGCGTTGGCCCTGTTCAACACAGATACTATTTGTTTCAAATACTCTCCATCCAAATTGGTTGAATCAGTCAGTCAAGAGGTTCCAGGAGAGGTCGAGATTTTTTTTTTTATGATACTGAGTCTCTTAATCAATGGATGTTGTTCATGTCTTTCAATAATGTTTTGTTCTTTTTCTCCCTAAATGTTTCATGTAATTTTGTTTGATTTTTTTCTAGATATTTCATTTTTTATGGTATTTCAATTGATACCTTTTTTTATAGTTTTATTTTTTGTTTACTGCTACATAAAAATAAAATTTTTCTAAGGTACATTTTTATTTAAAAATTGGAGGAAACTTTTTTTCCAAATTGATTAACCAGTAGAATATTGAGTTTGTGTTCTTTACTTTGTAGTTAAAGATATATCACTGTTCAGATATTGAGCACTATCATTTTAAGATTTACTTTTTCTGACTAGCTGGTCTTTTTTTAATGAGAAAGTTGACACCCTATTCCAGTAATCCCATAACTGTCATGAGTCAGACTGCTGCCCACACCTCAAGCACAGGGTGGACTGTTATATCCTCTGTGAGAGTAGAATTTTGAGTGCCACTGGGCAGGCACAGGGACCTGGAAACAAAGGACTGGCAACTCTGCACTCCTGCTTGTAGTAGTTTGTGCTGCTGCTTTTGCCACTAGGGCACAGCCTGACCCTGAACTTCTGAATCTCAGGTCTGTGTTGGTTGTATGCTTCTAGATTGTGGCAGTTACTGCTTCTAAGATGCCCAGCCAGGACCAGACCCAACACCAGAGCTTTCCTGCTCTCCCATAATTAGATGTGCTAGTCTCATTCTGTCTAGTAGTCCTGGATACCATGTGCGGATGCCCCTTGCTGTCTGGGGCCCTGCATTTCATGGTGCTTCTCCTCACCTCACTGCGGAGCGGGGCTGGGTGGGAAGTGTTGTCTCATCTTCTTTTTCCTCCTGTTGGGAGAATGCTTTGCCATGAAAATCTCAGGTACTAGGGGCTAACATGATATCCGGGTAGAGAAAGTTCTTTTTGTAATTAAATGGGTTTCAGAAGGAGAAAGACCTACAGTATCAAAATAGTCTACTATTGGACATTTTTGCATAGATTTGAAAGTACATTGAGGAATACAAAGTAAAGGTAAAAGTCAGATCAAAGAATCATATCAGTCATTATGTCAGTAAGAATGTAGTAACTAGTATTTAAATTAGCAATTACTCTGCGTTCCTAGGGCAGGGCATTTGAGAGAGCTCCCCGGATGGGTGCCTGCTAAGCGTATTTTTAGTCTTAGAAACAGAGTCAGGTGGGAAAGAAGGACTGGAATTCTGGCAGAGAAGCTCTGAAAGAGCTTCAGAAAGCACACTTGAGGGCATGTGGGTATAAGTGGTGGGTGGATACATACAGTCAACGAGAGTAAAAGGGTGGAGGAAGAAGGCTGCTCAGGAGCGTTGAGTTGGTCACTTTATACCCTCTCATGCGCCAAACTCCCTTAAAAAAATTATGAGTACTAAAGTCAAGGTCATGAATTTTAAATTTAAGACCAAGTAAAATTTCTGTGTGTCATGCAGATGCTGCATGCTCCCACTTGGTCCACAATTCTCCTAAAGCCAGGCTGCAGAATGAGCCATGGTCAGGGTGCAAGTGTTTGGCTTCCTTGAGGTCTGTTGTGGTGACAAGGAGGTAGGAAGATGGTGTTTGTCTGTATACTACAGGGTCTTGAAATGGTCTTTGAAGAATTAATTCATTTAGTTAGCAGTTGTTATGATGCCATTTCCAACCATTATGTCATATATATTTTGAGAGGAAATTGAAGAAAAATTAGCTTACCTGCAGTGCATCATTGTTTAAGAGTAATCTAATGACCACGGCTTATTTTAGACATTTCCCCTCAGTTTCTTTTATCATTTAGAATTTTTGTCATGTAAGTTATATGTTTATATTTTAGGAGGACTATGTTTCTAACCTTGCTCTTTTCTTGAGTACATTGTTTTGTAAGGCAGTTAATCATCAATTAAATGCTCTAACTCCAAAGGTACTAAAAAGAAACATCTGAGGTGGACTACACAGCCTCTTTGAAAGCCTGGATTCTGGCGAGAGTTCCTGCAGGTCTGAGTATTTCCACAGATGGGAGAGACATGGTCTGCCCATGTCTCCTGACGGTACCAGCTGAGTGGCCCCACTTTTCTTTTTCTAGTGCTGAGGATCAAACCCTGGGCCTCACTCATCCAAGGAAAACTCTCTCCCACTGATTACATCCCAGTCCTGAGTGCCCCTTTTTACTTGGGTTCCAGGGACAGTCTCTTCTCAGAGCAAGAGACCTGACACTGAGGCACTCAATGAAGAGTGTGTTTAGTAGAGCTCACCCACCTTGTGTGGAAGGAGGATCCACTCCTCTAGAGAAGCTGGGTAGAATTAGGTAGTTTCTTAACTTTGTCCTATGACTAAGGTTAAGGGTCTATATCCTTGTGGGACATTGGATTATAACGTGTAGTCATTTAGTCCACTTTTCTTTTAAAGTACAATAATTTATGCCAATTAAGAATTTTACCACATTTACATGAAAATAATAGAAGAAAAACTTGGATAAAGATTAGATTTCATAAGCTGTTGGGGTGGGGTGGGGAGAAGGGGTATTTTCATGAGTGAGGTCCCAAAGGAAAAGAAAGCATGCAGAGCCAATATCAGCAATAACAGCAGTGGCAAACATCTTTATTTTTTGACCTATATATATTGGCCATTATCAAGCTTTTATATTCTTGTGTACTGATACAACCATGTAGCACATGCATGGCAGTCTATGCTCAATCATGCTTATGTAAGTATCTGCCATTGTGTGCTTGCCCTAAACAGCAGGATCATGTTCTTATGGGTCCTCAAGTGCTTTGAAGCAATCTGAAATGGCTCCCCACGTCCCACCCCCTCAAAGATTGGGGGAATGCTGCTTCTTGTGAATGGCCCATAGGGCCAACCCTTGCACACAGAGACCACAGCAACGATAAAAAGAACAGCATAATACCACTAACACTATACCTGCCACAATGAGCTTACGGCCACCCAGTGCCAGGTGGATCCCAAGGATTCCCACCACTGGGCGAGAAGGTCCTGCTATAAGACCTGGATGGGAGAAACTTCCACATCCATTTCCTGTAAGGCTTCTTGTACTTGCGCCTGATGGTCAGGGATATAAAGGCAACATTCTGCATGCAAGAGGATGTAACTACCTCCTTGTGCTGTGGTTAGCAAATCAAAGGCCATGTGGTTTTGCAAAACTACGTTTCTCGTTTGAGATGTTCCATCAGTGAGCAACATCAAAGCTTTGCTTATGACATTCAGGGCTTGGGCCATATGTTGAGCAAGGGCTTCAACGCAGATGACTAGATCTATGGTCCCTGCCCCTGGTATCATCAAGGATACTGGATAAAACCACCAGGTCACCCATCAAGTATGGTGCCACTTGTGGTACACAGTGTCCTAATTGTGGAATGTGTGTGTAACGGTGAGTCTGACAGTGCCCTTTAATATATGGATCTCCCCAGGTGCAGTGCCCTATCCAGTGTGCCTGTATGTACAGCCAGCCTATGATGCCACAGCCCCATAAGGCTTCTGCAATGGATCATTTGGTAGGCACTGTACCAGTGAGTTTGTGGCCTTCGCACTGTTTGTATCATTTATCAGTAACATATGGTTACATAGGTTAAGTAGTATCTACCCTGTGGTGTGGCTCCCCACTGATCCTTTCACCTATTGAATACAAAATGGAACTACATCCAGTAACATTACTTGGTTCCTTGTCATCCATCCCCAGCAATTGTACATAAGAGGCCCTGGTCCTTTTGGGGAGATCATGCTCTTCAAGATCAGTGCCTAGACAGCCTCGCACTGCTGATCCCAGGCAGAGTCTTATTATTTTGCTGCCACCAGTCAGTCCAATTGGGCAGGGACTCTGGCACGATCCTCCATGGGAGGCCTTCAGATGTGTTGCCCAGAAGTTCAGTACATACTCAGCAATGTGATTAGTGGTGTGCACCAGCAGATGTGTGCTCAGGAGATGATGCCATTAGCATGGCTCATTCTGTTTGGAAAGACAGGGCAGAAAGAAAAACAATTATAGGGAGATCCCACCCATCTGAGAGGATGCAGAGTTTCAAACCAGAGGATTTCTTTGCAAGACTAAATAGTGATTGTCGTCCATTGTGGGATTGTGCCATGGTTGGACCCATACATTACCAGGCATCAGCCCCTCTTTCCCTTCTGCATAGGGGCTAGGTGTCGTAACTTGTAGTCTGTTATCCTGCTTAGTTTCCTGTGTCACCAGTCCCAACACTGTTGCCAGTTTGATTGCCAAGGAGCTGGCCCAAAAAGAGGCCGACTGCTGTAAGTACATCCCGAAACGTGTATGAGGGTGGGGCCTGGGCTGCTTCACTCCTGGAATGGGATGTTCACATATGGACCCAGATCTCTGTCAGGTATTTCATCTATACTTTCACTGTCTGCTGTCCTGTGATCCCCTCATAAGTGTGCAGAGCAGTATATATCACTATTAACTGTTTCTTGATCAGGGGATGCTGGTTTTCAACTCCTTTTTATAATTGTGACCAGAACCCAATAGGGATGCTTCTGCTTCCCTTGCTTTTGCCATTGGCTCTAGTAAAACCCAACATCATTTACAGTCATTGTTAGGGTAAATGACAGGGTAGGGTCAATGACTCAGAGGGACTATACCTGCACAGCTTCGCTCTTCCAAGTCCTGAAAAGTAACTTTTGGTGTTTCTGTCCAGCCCCATGTCTTGTCCTCCTGGGTCAGCAAGTGTAATGGGCACAGTAGGGTGGCATGGTGCAGTGAGAACGTCCGTCAGAAGCCCAATAAGCCCGTGTATGCCTGTAATTGGTATACCGTCTGGGTCTGGGATATGTCTGGATTTTATCAATAATAGCATTGGGAATTACTTTCATGTTACCTGACCAGTTAACACCCAGGAATTTGACAGATAAATCAGGTCCCTAGATCCTGTCTTTGTTGATGGCCTACCCGCAGGCCAGCAAAGCTTCCTTCAGACTTTGCTTGGTGGCTTCCAAACCTGCAAGGCAATCAGAGGTAAACATAATATCATCAATACAATAGAATAGTAACACAGAGTGTGGCTTGGTCCAGGTGCCCATATCCTGGGCCACCAGACCATGACACAGACTCAGGCTGTGCAAATAGCCTGTGGCAGTATCTAGAAGGTCTTTTACCTGCTCTCCCAGGTGAAGGCAAGTATGTCCTGACTGTCAGCCATGATAGCAATGGAGAAAAATGCATCAGCCAGATACACAACATAATGGTATTGATCCACCATTCTGAGGTGATCCATCAATTGTGCAATATGAGGCACCGCTGCATTTAATGGAAGGGTCACTTTATTCAATTCCCGATAATCCATAGTCATTTGCCATGTTCCATCCTGCTTCTGTACAGCCCATACTGGGGAGTTGAAAGGGCTCTGTTCTTGGTATATCACCCCCTCCTCTTCCAGTTTCAATATGTTTTGCCCTATCTCCTCATGGCCCCTAGGTAGTCGATACTGCTTTATGCACATAGCCCATGTAGCCTGTGGGAGAGTCACCAGTGCATCGTATGGACTATCTTGCTCTATGGTTTTTACCATGTGGATTCACAAGTGAAATTCTCTTCATGTGATGTCAAACCAAATACCAGTACCAGCTGAGCCTGTCCACTCCCATTATTCAGCAATGGGGGAAACATATCATAAGGTTGTGGAGCCAAAGTGCCCCAATATGCAGTGTCACCTGGGCTCTCCAGACTGTGATATAATGCTCTCCATACCCTTCAATACATGCAGTAGGTCCTGTAAAGTGGTCAGAGTTGTCATAGATTAGTGTTAATTTGACTCTGGTTATCACCAACACTAGTACATGCTGTATGTTCTTTGGGGATCAGTAAATTGTTCCACATGTGGCCTTTAGTGTCCCAGGTCTCCATTTACCAGGTACCTCAGCCTGCTTCCTAGTCTGGATAAAAGGATGCTAGTGTCGTTTCTTCCTGCTTCACTGGGGTTACCTTTACCTTTGGGCCTATTGGTTGGCACTGCTGCTTGGAGTGTAGCTGCCAGCACCAAGTCAGCAACGTATCTAGGGGCTGCATATCTGCCTTATCTGTGGCTAAGTTTGGTCTGTCTGAATTTGGTACTGACTAACTTTCAGTAGCCCCATAGCCTGTCAGTGGGCCTGTCCAGGCCCAATAGCCTGTCCTTAGTTGGGGGCTACCTGTTTTCTCTCTTTAGGGGGTACGCTGACACTTTATTTCCACATTCCCCAGCAAGGTTGAGGCATCTGTGAAGGGGCCTGGAAGGGCTGCTACTGTCCTGAGTGTGCCAGCCAGCTTGCTTGCCAAGATCAAGTCCTTCATGTGCCATAAGTAGCTTCTCATCAGGGATGATAATGCAGTGAACATCATTTGTTGCATACCCATTTCTCATAGCACAGCTACTGAGTCTAGGTAGATTGACCTGGATTTGCCCAAACCAGGTGGGCCACTGCCTTTAACCATTTTATCAAAATCTGGTTACCTGTTCATGGGGCTATCCTTTGCACATCCTGTAGAACCTATTGCATGGAGGGATCGCAGTCCTGAAACACATGGCAGCCATTCATTGTTCCAGGTCGTCCTCAGTCTCATGCAGCTGGCCTACCTGCTGGATGAGGTCTTCTTGTCCCACACAGCAGAAAAGAGTGAAAAACAGCCACGCCACCCACCCCACCAACTCACATTGTGGAGGAGGGATTTGCACATCTATTGCTTCAAAAGCCTTCAACACATGCCCTGGGTGTCAGATAGACTGGTTCTCAGTCCTCAGGGGCCTTCCAAGCCACTAAAAAGGTAGCTACAGGTAACCAAGGTGAGGCCAATGGAAGCATGTTGGCAAGCCCTCCAGGGCTATCCCCCGCTGTCTGGCACTGTCTCCACAGACCCCAAGGAGAGGCATTCACCTCATTCTGCTGAATCTGCCACTTGTCATATTTGAGAGGTTGGAAGGCGTTTCTTTTTTTTGGATGAGGTTCTCCAAGGAAAAGGAAGCACATGGGGCGAATAACACAAGTATCTTTATTGTTTGACCTGTATATATTGGCTGTTATCAAACTTTAAATTCTTGTGTACTGACACAACTGTGTAGCACATGCATGGTGCTAAGTCATACTTATATGAGTATCTGCCATTATGTGCCTGCCCTAAATAGCAGAATCTTATTCTTATGGGTCCTCAAATGCCCCAGGCTTCAAAGCAGTCCGAAGGGGCTCCTCATTTAAGCCTGATGCAAATTTGAATAGTTAATGAACATCAAACCACAGACATCTGATTGGTTATAATGAAAATAATTTCCTTTCTACTGCTCTCAGTGTATTCAGTCAACTTTAGCAGTGGGTTGCATCAGGCCAGTAAACAAAACTGAAGGAGGTGGCAGAAGAGCTGCCAGTGTTTCCTTGGTCAGACATCCTTGCTCCCTTCAAAGTGAAGCAGAAATAGTAAGATAGAATGGAGTTAGGTTGACTAAATAACAGATTGTACAACAGCACTTTGTGGACTGTGAAGGGTTATTGGGTCATCAGTTGCTAAGGTCATGAGGCGAACTAACCAAAATGAGTCAACAATAAATTTGTTAAGCAATGTAAAGCAAAACTTAAGCCATCTTCTCTGTTAGTTATTAATCTTAGAATTAATCATAGAAATAATCCTCTCAAAATAAATTGCTATTTTTTTTGTCTCAAGCCTTTTTCCTTGCATTGTTTCTTCTACATAGAACATTGACAGTTAACTCCATTACTGAGCCCAGTCCATAGTGTATCCCCTGTAAGAAGGCCATACTTAGCTAGGTGTGGTGGCACACATTTATAATCCCAGCACTCAGAAAGCTGAGGCAGGAGAATAGTCTTGCTGGCTCTCTGTGTGCCTCTGTTCTGGCCCAACTGCTGTATAATAATACATTACCTCTGAGCGGGAAGCCTTCACCAACCACCTGAGATTTTAAGACGTAGAGCCCTGTAGCTTGAAGAGCTGTAGCTTATCTGCCTTTTATTCTAGTAGGTGTTAGTATTTGTCTATTGCTCTTCTGACCTTTATTCTCAGTCAGGATGCTGATGAGGTTTCCATACAGATTCGCATTTAGAAGGGGCTGTCTCTGGGTTCAGCCATAAGCAACATTTGTCAGAGTTAGAACCTGTTGACTCTATTTTACCATAAGACAATTCACTAATTACTAGAATTTTAGCTGTTTTAGTTCAGGGGAACCTTTCGTCATTATGTGGCATGCTTGTTTTTAAGAGCTAATATGTGTAATTACATTTAAAATAAGTACGCTCCAAGTGCTTTAACAGCATTTTGATATTAGTACTCTGACCTAGCAGTTGTCTTCTGGTGGTTGAATAATTAATTTGTTTCTAAGTGCTTTTGAGTTTGATGGTTGCCTAACACAAGGGTTTCCTTGTGGAGGGTTAGCCAGCTTCCAGTGACCCTTTGCTGCCATCTGGTACAAATTCAAAGTGCATGTATCATCTGCTGCTAATTGCTGTCACCTGCACACTGCAGCCCCTCAAAACTGAGACTATGGGAGCAAGATGTCTTCTGGCTTTTGGAGTGGGCTTCTCATGTACCTGCACGTGGGCCCCCGACAGTGGCAGCATGCAGGTTTTTCAGCAGAAACACGTTAGGTTAATTTGTATTTTAATACCTAAGGTATGAAAATTGTACCCATTTTGTGAAAGTAACTAATTCACTAAATCTAAGCATTTTGTCTGTTTTATGATTTGTTTTAATGGTTCTGGTGCTTAGTAGCCTATTTAGATTGGTGAGATTGTTTCTGTGACATTTTACAGACTTCTTTAATCCTCTTTCCTAAACTGATAAGCTTTCATCAGGGCACTAGCCTATAGCACCATGTTATATTAATGTATTTTACTTGTAATTTAGAGAACAGAAGAATATCCTGATTTGAAGTCTAAACTGTCCCCTGTGGCAGCAGCACAGCTGATAATCGTGAACGAGAAAGATGTGTATATCAAATAGTTTACAAAATGAAGCCAGCTGTGTTTCCCTACATACTGTGGCTTCCTGACATGCATCATTAAACCTTATTAGCTACTTCCTTTTACAAAGATTCTTGTAGTCTTGAACATTGCATATTAACATTTTCTGCCCCTCCAACTGGAAATTATTTGCTTTATTGTAGAGTGTCAACTTGCTCTAGTTTCTGATGCGTTCTAATTGGTACTTTAGAGTATAATCATCGTGAGATACCACGCCATGCATTTCTTTATTTGGAAATTAATACAGACCTTTTCACTTTATCTGTCAATCTGAGCAACTTTTCACACAATTCCCAACTCCTGGGATTGCTTACAAGCCATTAAGTATGAAATGGTTCATAAAATGTCTCTGAAGACATAAGTAACACAAAAATTTTAGATGGTTTAAAAGTGTTGCATTTTGCCAGGATACCAGTAATAAAGCTCTTAAATAGACAGTTTTAATAATAAAAGGGTGATTAAACAAGATGAAAAGTTTATTTAATCATATTACCATTACAATTTAAAACTTCCACTAAATCTGCCGAATTCTACTTTTCTTAGAAAAGAATGCAAATCATAAGACACATGGATTTTTAGAACTAAGGAACTGATCAAAGTTAGATATTAGGCGGATATAACTTTCCTTCATTGTTTCTCTTTTGTTTTTGCTATTGTATGCCAGCCATTTTATTGTGCTGTTTTAAACATTAAACTATTTACCTCGTATTAACTTCTGGTTAATAACTAGTTAAGCTGATATGGGACAGAAAATGATCAGAACCTACTGACTTTGTTGTAGGTGATAGTAATTCTGAAGTGCTTCAAGTACTGGTCAGCATTTTTATATCTTCACATGTATTTTTAATACAAATAGATGACGTGCATTTATTTGCCAGGAACTTAATGAATTAAATCAAACAATAATCCCATAAATCCCTAGTTTCAGATCCCATAAATATCCCATAAATACAGTAGTTTCATATCCCATAAATATAGTAGCTCATAGATTTTTCTGAGTCAGCAAATGGCTCTTCACTTTAAAGCATTCTTGCTGGTTTTACGTAGTGATAGGTGCTCCATACTGGGAGAATAAGGAAGAGACCTCCAGTGGTCCATACATCACATAGTCAGTCAGTCAAGAAACACCAAAGAAGATGTGGGACATGTTCTTTGACTCAGCTGTCTGAGTATCATTTCCCTGGTTCCTAAGCCTTTCCTTTTTTCTAAGCTTAGTGGTCCAGTGCTAGTTCTAACAGAGAGCAGTGTGAAAAGTCTGACAGTGTGAAATATGTTGAACTGAACTCTACCACCCTCAAACAATATTGGGAATTTTTCTGTCACTTTGTTATTTCTAAGATACCATTACTTAGAATTGGCAACCTTAAGTGTTGTGTTAAGTATTTCAAGTTTTCCTTTGTGAAGCCAGGCTGTTGGACTCTTGTTATAATAGATTTATTCAGTACATTTCATAGGCTCCCTTGCACAAACTACTAATCTGTTGTACTTCTTGGTGAGGCAAAGAAAGAACTTAAATGATGGTATTTTGGAATGAGTCACTGCATGACTCTGGCTGTATCATTTTTCACTTTTTAACTATTAAAAATAGATTAACAAAATATGATTTTAATAGTTGTGGAGAAAGCTATGATTTTGCCTTTCTTACTCTGCCTCCAAGTTTTAAGACCCTAGATAAGAGCCTTTTTGTAAATGTCAGTACATGTGTGCTATTTTTTAAACATTGTATATTCCTGAGAGAAAAAAAATTCTGAGCGTAGGCGCTCTCTCCACATGTGAGGGGTTGCATTGTGAACCATCAAGAGTCTGGGCATGGGCTTCCTGAGGACACGTGCAGCAGCACAGTCTGCCCGGGTTCAAGGTAGCCCAGAGCTTTCTCTTTGCACAGTAAGGCCATTGCTACCCCTAAACTCATGGGGACTGTATTTCTAGATAATACGATAGTGCTACTTCTAAAATATCTGTTAAAGTAAATATAACATGAACAAAGTAAATGGCCTAAGTAAACTAAATTGAAAATTGAATGTCTGACATCAAATTTCTCTTATCTACATGAACAATATTGAATGTTGAGATATCTGATGTTAGTGGATGACGTGGTCTATTGAAATAATTATTATAAATTGATGAATAATCTTGGTAAGGCCATTGAAAACTGAAAGCTTTCCTATGTTGTTATTCCACATATAAGGTAAAAACATTAAGGATCTTGAAATGATGAAGCAAGCTGTGGTTTGATTTTATCAACTTGCTTTATGAATCTAAATCTTCAGAAAGTCTTAGCATGGCACTGCTGTACTGTTTCTGTACAGCACTTTGGATGCTGTATCTTCAAGCCTCATTCTTTATATGATGGTAGTTTATTTAGAGAATCCCTTCCTTTATAATCTAAGACATTAAAGTCTGTCAGCACTGTCCTGAATTCTTCCTGATGCATTACATTTTTAGGGTAACTATCAAAAACAAACTAAATATTTTTAATATAAATGTCTTTGATATACTGAATTGGTTGAATTAGAGATGGCAAGTGTGTTTTTTCTTAGAGCTAGCTGAAGTGCAAAATTCAGAAAGTCAGTGTCAATCTTGAGCTCCCTCTGCTGGTTAATCCTCACCATGCCATATGCTCAGTTTTGCTTCTTCAGCTTCAAAACTTGGTTATAAAAACAGTAAAATGCTAACATGAATGTATTATTCACTATATTCAGAGTGTAGTGTTAGAATAGGAATAGTTTTAGGGTCTAGCTTCTCTCTGTCCCTGATGTTCAAATAAACTGTGGACTTTTTAAAAATAAGATTAAAAGTAATATATATTAAATATTTCATAGGTTTATCTTAATATTGTGCTGTGATTTAATGTTATTTGCATTCATAGAGTAAAAACTAAATATATGCAAATAGTTTACAAAGCATCTTTTATATTTTCAGTTAATTTTTAAGTATGGCTTTGATGTGTCAGAGTTGGGAATATTTGAACTAACTCAAAATTACTGAAAACATTGTAGTTTACCAGTATTTTTAAGCCACTGTGTTGCCTTACATTTGCTGAACTTTGGTGTATCTATTATACTGTCATAAAGGTTCTGATATCAAAAAAGATTGTCAGACATTAATTGACAGAACCAAGTTGTCCTGCTTGAATATATAAAGTTAGCATAACTTTTTCAAAAGCAAACTTAGGACGTGTGTACACATGTGTTTATGGTTGCTGGGGTGCTTTCTGGTGTTACTAATGTTTATAAAAGATGTTCTGCTGCGGTGAGTCTTTGGAAAACTAGCTGAGCAGTTTGAAGAGGCTAGTAAGGAAGCTCTTTCACACCAGCAGTGTGTGTGCCTGCAGATTCCAGTAATCATTCCACCTGCCAAAGTGATGTCACAGTGTGGATTGAGTGTCATCAGGTTTGTGTGATCCGTTGTGAGGTGCTTGTTGGAACCACCTTGTCCTCTGATCGTGTGCCTTCTCTGTGTTTGAAAGCAGCTTTATTGTTTAGTAGCTGACATTTACACTGATAATTGTTTATATAAAAAATATGACCCCATTTGTAAAAATGTTAAATATTCAAGGAGAAGCCTTCTAAATAATACCTATAGAGTAAAATAGGATAAAACCTTAACTTTTGAATTTAAAATGGGCAAATTTGTTGGAAGATGAGAATGTAGGCTATTCCTTTCCAGTATAATGTCTATTTTGATTTATATTTTAATGTCTATTGTGTAAGTACAGATTTTGAGTTTTAAAAAATTAATTGATACACTGTAATGTTCTGCTCATACTTAAGGGGCTTGTCAAGCACAGATTATTGCACCATATATACTACTGTAATGTATGAGTTTCATGGATTTGAAATATAGAAATACAGATAAAAGTCTGAAAATTAACATTTTCTCTTTTCAAGACTGTACTAAAGTGAAAAATAGAGAACTGATTTCTTTCAAAGGTATTAAAAAGAAATGTGCTTTTAATAGGAATTTGTTAGGTAAAAGCATAGCTGTATATTGATGTTTTCACAATCTAAATTCTAAACGAAGGACTGATGGGTTGATCTATCAATAATTTATCTGGTAAAAGATACAACATTAATAACACATTTCTTAAGTAATGTTTCACATACAAACTGTACTTTTGCCTGTGTAAAGTCTTGAGTGAATTAGGTTCAAATTTTGTTTGCTAAGGTATGTTTGCAGTACAGGATAAATACAGTCATCATGGGGGATTGGAGCAGATACACATCACATCTTGATCTTTTACTTCCCCTTCTCCCCTCCTTCCTGTGTCCACCTACACAGGAAGATCTCCTCATCCTGAGCTCCCCTCTCATCTCCATAAATCCATTTCCCTGATTCCTATCATTTGTATTTTATTTTGCTCTTTATTTATACTCTGTGTTTCTCATATAAGGGAAACCACACCATGTTTAACCTCTTGTATCTGATTTATTACACTTAGCATTAAAGTCTTGAGGTGCATTTGTTTTCCTACAATTTTTGTTTCTTTTTTTGTTTTGTTTTTATGGAGATAGAATGTAGAGCTTTCACACTGAGCTATAATCCCCAGTCCTATTTTTATTTTTTATTTTGAGACGAGATCTAACTAAGGTCTCCTAATTGTCCAGGCTGGGATTGAAGTTGTGATCCTCATACTTCGGCCTGTCAGAGCACTGGGATTACAGGCATACATTGCCACACCCAGCTTGAATTAGCTATTTAGTTGGGAGTTTTTATCTTTTGCAAATTGTACCATGTTCACAAGGAAAATGTTGGACAAATAGGGTGTAAAATATAGGACAAACAGGGTGTAAAATGGCTTTTTGAAATTTTACATTTTATTACTTTGCTATTCTAAAATAGTCCCATGTAAGGAATACGTACAAGTAATTTATAAAATATTAGTACAAGTATTTTGGTATTCACATACTATTAATTCAGGAGCAGTGTGACCAACAGTTAGTAGTACTGAGACATTTTGTTTTATCTGTTACTTGTTTAACATTAATAGGGCCTGAGGTTTTAGGATATAAGATCTTTGTTCTATTTTGGTGTGTACATTGATTCTCAGGATCTTAGTAGAATGCAGGGAATTTTAACTTTGAGATGGAGGGGAATGGTGCTAGGTTATAGAGATAAGGTCTGATTCTCATTCATCCATGTGTTCATTAAAAAAAAAAAAACCTGACTGATCTTTTGATTAAACAGGAGGATACCATATTTACCCTGTATTGTTGGTATAAACCATTATTTTACTGAGAACCATTAGCTATTTAAAACTTGGTACATAAATTAAAGAGGAGCTAAATGGATTTGTGATCATTGCCATTAGTAGCATTTTAGATTATACAGGCAATTATTGTGTTCATTATCCTAGAAGAGCCCCTTTGCAGAGCCATTGTGGTTGTCTTAGACATTATGCACAAATTTTCCCTTAGAGATTAAAATTTCCAGTAGCGTATTTAATTTTGTTATCACAGTTGCTTCAAATAAAACAAATATTATGACAAGGAAAAGAAAATTTGCTTTACTAATATAGGAAATCACAATAAATGTTGGAAATTACTTCCTAGTGTATTTAATTTACCTTTTCTTATATAGTCATAATTACTTCAAGTGATTAATAATATATTTTATGGATGAAAACATTTTGTACGCAGAAGCTGTCTGGTCTGTTCAGGTATTCACAAAATTCTTTAAAGAATGCAGATTCATACTACAAGTAAAGTCACCCCTTTCTTTGTAGACTCTGTGACTTTGTAAGTTAACTAGTATTTATTTTAAACAGCTTTTAAGAGTCCAAAATGTCTTTTTTTGTTATTGTATAAAAAAGTTTATTAGTAGTACTTGTTTACAGTACATAATGTTTACATACCTTGTGTGGAGATGGTACATCATTTAAGATAAATCAAGTCTAAAAATTAATTATTAATTGGAAGTGGTTTAAAAAGTATTGAAGTATACTGTTTTCTAACCACTATCTTTTATTAAAATTGACCAAAAGGTTGAGATTGCATTCTGTGTTATAACTTGGTTCCTGTTAAAATCCAGGAAGAGCAGTCACAGTACAGAAAGATACAGGCAACACCTCATTATTGAAAAGCTGGATATGATTCTGCTACGTTTGTCATTGCTTTCTTTAAATTAAAAAGAAATGGGGGAAGACCGCACTTAGTTGGGTTCTAAGCTGTAATATTCACTAGTGAGACAGTTGACCACATCTGTCTTGATCAATTAAAAAGGTATTAATGCCTTGAATTATCAGAATATCCATGTGCAGTGGGCTGCTGTTAATGTTTCTATCCTTTATATGGCATTTTTTCAAAGGAAACTTTGTATTCATTTCTGAGTAGTTTTGTCCCCACTTTTAATCTCTCATTGCTATGGTGTAGGGGAAAAGTGTGAGGTAGTGGTTATGCATTTTGCAAGACAGCAATTCTTTATTTCATTACAAAAAAAAGACGAACTCTGGAAACCTAGATTAAATCATTCCTTTCACTTTTTAATGGGATTTGGATGAATAGAGTAAAATATGCACTTTGCATTCATTGATAGCATCTTTAGGTTGAGGTAATTGAGTCTTTTTTCCCTGACTGAATGAATAATGACTTCATCTGATCCTCAGTGAGGCCTGAAACTTAGACCGCCTTTGTCACAGCAGAAAGATCTGGGCTTTGAAACATGCTCTACTTCCCTGGCTTAATTTTTCTTCATTTTAATCCAAAAACCTATTTTTCTCAATAATTCAAGCATAAACTGTAGTGGTGAAGCAGCGGAAATTGCACGATATTTGTCCTCCTTGTGCTGCTTTTTAAATGGAGCTGATAAATCAGCCACTGTGGTCTTGAGCTGCCTCATTCTCAAGGGAAGGCACGGACCCTGCACAAGAAACAACGTGGAGAATTTTCAGAACTCGTTAAGTATAGTTCTTTCCAGACTACCCATTATATGGGAAAATGGTAGGTTTAACTCTTCTGCTGCAAGACTTAGAGATAGATAAAGGAGTCCCTGTGCTGGAGATCAGAAATGCTCCTATGGACTGGTCTTCCACATGATTTGTGTGGTTTGAATGTGATTGATCTACTACTATACTGAGAATTAGAGCACAGTGTGTACTTGTGGAAGAATGCAAAGTTGAGAGTGTAGAGTCTTTGAAGAGTTTCTGTTGGAAATGAGCTGCTGTTTATGTCACTATAACACAATGCTAAGGAGAGTTCTATGGCAAGCCATGGCCCATTTATTGTTAGAAGTGAGGAGACATTTCCTATAAAACTGATGCTTAATTTCTGTTTGAAGTTTCTTTACTTAGGAATCTTGTATAGTAGTAACAAGACACAAAGTGGCCAAATGAGACCCCACTGCAAATGGACTGGGTTTATTCCCCACGTTAAGTCTGCCTAATCAGGGCAGGAAGGCCTCTAGGAATGGGCGCCTATGATTCCCAACTTACTCTGCAGACTGCACTGTCCTGTTGGGTATAAGTTTGGAACCTCCACACTAGACAGATGTCAGTCATATTGCATCTGAATTTCTTTTAACATCCTATTGTTTGTGTGGTGATTGAAAGACCATCATGTGTTTACCAACAGTAAAGCTGATTATCAGTTTCAAAATGAGATTTAAAGCTAACCTGGTGAGAGAAAAAAATTTTCTATTTTATAATTTTCTTTGATATAATGTGTCTCTGTCCAACTTATTTTTCCTACTAGATTGGCTATTTCTTGCAGGTGAAAAACAATCTCAGAATTATGCATTTTCATAACCTTGGAGTTTAGCATAAAATGTAGTGAGCATGTAATTATTTGTTCAATTAGTTTTCTTCACAGTTGCACTTCATTGGTTTTTTGACAGTTTTGTTTTTTTACTCTGGACAGGTTCTCATGGTTTCATGAGAGTTTGTGGCAAATATTAATCAAAGACATGTATAAATTATGAGTTCCAGAAGACAGTAGCTTTCTACTGGCTGATTTTATGGGTTTTCAAAAGACACTATGAAAGAAGCCAGGTTATTAACTCAGCAATTCTCAGAGTTTTAATATAAGATGTATAGTATCCTACTTATTTTTTATCAAGGTTTAGGCAGTTGTTGGGGTATTTTTGTTTATTTGTTTGTTTGTACTTTATTTAAAAAGCTATGCCAGACTCATGAGGAATTCAGATGGCAGAGAGATGTCTACCTGGATAGGATTCAGTTTAGGAAAGCCAGTGCAAGCCATTACATTCGGTTCATTGCCAGGCCTATCCCAGTGGCTGTTTCCCCTCAGCCTGTCATTGTGTGCCCCACCCCATCTGACCTCCTCTAAGCCACTTTGGCCAATATTTGGTGGCATTTTACAGGTGAGAACAATGTTATTTAAAGAGTTTAAGGAAGTCCCTGAAGTCACACAATATACAAAGAAACTTGGTTCAAATACAGTTGTGTAACAATGACAGCGTGTACATTGGACTTTCTGTGCGACAGGAGTTGTGTGCTCTGTGTGCTTCATGTCATTTCATTTCCAGAGTCCTGTTGGGGAGATACAGCCTTAATTAATCCCTATAGCTAAGATGACTACAGCTCAGTCAGCCCAGAATTACGCAGCTAGGAGGCAGAGTCCGCATTTGAATGAGCTCATTTCAGAGTTCTGGAAGTCTCAGTCACTATGCTGCTTCCCTTCTTCTGTCTGGTTCTACAGCTTACCTGTAATACCTAGTTGCCCTGTATATACTTTATGTCCACAAACTATATTGCACTGTGGTCTTTCAGGGTTGAAACTAAGCAAGGAGAAGCAGTTTGTAGAGGTTGCTAGAGCTTAAAATTGAAGTTACATGCTTCAGAAGAGTCATTTTTCTCTTCACTTATAGAGAGCTGTTGGGATGGCTAGTTATTGTTTCCAAATTCAACAACAACAAAAAAGAACTAGTACTTATTGATATGATTTTTCTTACTTTTTTGTCAGCTAGTAAATGATCCACAGAATCATTTTGAGTGTATTGTGAGTGTATTGTGTTTTACTAGTGTATTGTGTTCTTACTTTTTTGTTAGCTACTAAATGATCCACAGAATCATTTTGAGTGTATTGTGAGTGTATTGTGTTTTACTAGGAGTATCTGAAGTGTGGGGTTCATGTGAATTAAAAAGGTTTTCATTATAAGTTAACTACCTTCTGTTGCCTCTTTTTTCATCAGAAGTCTTCTCAGAGACTTGTAGATGGTGCTCACACACACACACATTTCCCTGTTTTGGGAACCTCAATCAGGGATTTGCAGAGATGCTTGAAAGTGACAGTAGGACTATGATATGGGACATGCCAATGGAAATTGGCCTTTGGTCACAAAAGAAATATTTTTAGGGCAGGGCCCTGGGCAGACCTACAGCCCCCCCCTTTGGGCCTGTCATTCTTTGTGTCATGGTCACTAATCATGATATCATTTAACCAGAAGACTTGGCTGAGTAGTTGGGGTATATACTCACCCTGGCCTTGCATTTGTCAGCAGACCCTTTCTAAAAATGTTCTGGGAATCATGATCTATTTTCAGAAATTCTGCCCAAATCTGTAAGAGGTTTTTCAGGAGAAAAGTAAAGTTAGTCAGGAGAAAAGTAAAGTTAGTGTATTTTGTATTTCATCGTTTTTAAATCTTTAAGTTCTTTTATATCATTATTATTGTGCCTTTCAGTTTATAATACTAGGAAAGTGTAGCCAGGTTGGTCATGTATTAAAGTTATGCTTTTTTTTTTCAGGTTGGTTTGTTGGACCTTGAGCTCAATCAGCTGACGAAAGCTCTGTTTCTGGCTTTAGTTGTCCTTTCCGTTGTCATGGTCACCTTACAGGGATTTGCAGGTCCGTGGTACCGCAATCTTTTCCGATTCCTCCTTCTGTTTTCCTACATCATTCCCATAAGGTAGGTTTAAGTATTAAAATAAGACACATATCTGGTTTCATAGCTTATGATTTTGTTGGAATTTTTCTTTGTCAGTGTAAAAGAAATGATGGAAACAAGGCTAAAAAGCTAGAAGACAGGAAACCTGATAAATCTGAGGAGTCCTATAGAAATAGTATTTGAAGTGTAGTTTTTTAAAAATAACCTAAAACTCTGTACTTTTCCTGATACAAGTGTATTGATAATATAATTTTCAATAATTTAGATATATTTCTTGGTAAACCATAAATCTGAATCTGAGAGAGTACTTTTTATTGATTACTGAAAAACATTATATTCCCAGTACTCTTTAATCTGTGTTATTCTCATTTCAAAATTACCTGTATTTAAAGTAAGATCTGATATATCTTTCAAGGTAGATTAAAAATATCATATAAGGCAGTTTTTAAATGTGAACCGTTTTTCAAAATGATAATCTATATAACCAGAGGTCAGTATATAAATAGTATTAGATGTATATTTATTGTAAAGACTAATATTTATATTTCAAACATTTACAAAACACTTTTACATATTACAAATGATTATCTTTAAAAAGATACCCTTAATATGTATACTTGCTATTTTTTATATGAGTAGTTAAAAATTAATGAATGAGAAATAAAAGTATGAATGTAGAGTAGCCATCATTTATAAAACAGAAAGGAATAAAACAGGACAACACTTAAGATGAGACATGTCTTAATCTATATATGAGTTTTCCCTAAAGTTTCTCCAAAGGATGACCTCTCCTTCATTCCACACTTCATAAACTGGACTTACAGCCTGTTAGGGAGTCTATATACCATGCGGGCTTATAGGTGATGATCTTGAGGCACTCCAGATGCTCTGACTCACTCTTCAAGGTTTGAGCCCAGCCTCCTTTTGCAGTAGTGTTCCTATGGAAGCTCCCTGTGTGCAGTGCTGCTTGATGCCAGTGGCACAGAGAAGATAAGACACATTACCAGCTGTCATGTTTGTTTCTAAAATCACTGCTCATGTTGAACTTCCTTACTTGCAAATGCTGATACCTGAGCCTCCCATTTTGCTCCAGCTTACAGACCCTACCTAAAGTAGCCCAGCATGTCTTCTCCTTGCTTTCCCAGTATACTACAACCGTGCCAGTATTTCAGGTACCTTTTTTGTTATCTGTATTGTCTCAGTGCACTTGTATCTGCAGTTGGTACTGTTTTGTTACTCAGAATTTAGCTACATATCCACTTTGAAAACTCCTTTAATTCTTACCAGAAGCTCTACATCAGGCTGTCCCATATGCCTTTGAGTTCTGTGGAGTCTCTGTGTGGGTCTCTGTCTTTCTTATTGACTATTTCTCTATTCCACTGACCTCCAGGAGGATAGTGATGTAGTTTGGCACATTGGCTTTGTACCTTCATGCCAGAGTGAGATGGCATGGTGTGTATATAGGAGGAGATCCTGAAATGCTTATTAACTAGACCTGTCCTACTTTGGGAAACTGACCTTGTATAGATGATCATAGTTGTCATCCAAGCATATACATACTGAGTGCCACCAGGAAGCTTTTGACAATCATATTTGTCCCCAAAAGATCCACTGCATAAGTGGCCTTAAAGTGTTTCTATAAAGTCACATAACTGCTTTATTCAATAGCCAAGCCAAAATTTACTTACTCAGATACGGTTCTTGGACCAGTTCCCAGCTTGAACTCATTCTGCCTGAGTACACATGTCTGAACTCAGTCCCAAGTCCCTGCAACATCGCACCTTGTTCTACCAGCTTCTTCCATCGCATATCATTCTTCCCAGGTGATGCCTCCTCTTCTGTTCCCACATGTACAACCCTGATCTCCACGTTTACGTTGCCCCTAGCATTGAAGAATGTAGGTTAGACAATAGGAAGGTACCCATTTACTTAGATTATGATGTCCCCTGCTTTTCCATTTCTCCCTAGTAGAAATGCCTGTTTCATGCTAAGCATGCTCCTGTGATCTGGGCTGAGGCCAGGCAGGGCCTTAGCTGTACTTGTTTCTAGAAGCATCTTCATGGCTGAAGTGGGTGGGTGTTCAGTCTGAGAACCTCTGCTAATGGTAGTGGATAAATTAGTGTATTTCACTTTCCAAAGTACATTGACAGACATTTTAGAAGTATAACCTTTTGAGTTATATTACAGTTTACAGTATTAACTCACTTTTATCAGAGTTCAGTGATAAAGTGTTTTAGGGATTCTTCTGTAAATTGCTTCCAGAATTGCACAGCACTTTATTTTTGTTACTATTTGCACTGTGGCTTGATGCATGGTAAGTTTTATAAATGTATGTATGTATGTTTATTTATTTTGGTACCAGGAATTGCACTCATGACCTCACACTTGCCAGGCAGACACTCTGCCACTGAGCTAAATCCCCAGCTCTAAATGTTTGTTTAAAAACACACAGAAAGGGCCTTGTTTGTTGTGCTTTTTGATACCATCTATATGCTTCTTCTCCTTTTTTAAGAAAATCTTTTAACTTTTAATTACTAACAGTATAAAATCTGGTAATATGCTTATTTCCCCCTGTAATTTGTCAGTTTTAGCTTTATATATTTTTAGGCTATATTATTACATGTTTATAGGTTAGAAATGCTTCATTCTGGTGAATGAAAATCTCTCCTAAACCACAAGTAGCTAGTTAGATTTATTTATTTATTTATTTGGTTTTTGTTTTTTTAATTCTATCATGGTCTTTATTTTACATTTATTGTGATTAATGATTTATTTGAGCATCTTACTTTCTTGTTGTTTTTTAAGTTTCATTGTTTTTGTCCATTAGCCTTTTCTGTTTGTGTGCTTTCTCTAGAAACCCTTGAGTCCTAGGCTTTTCAAAGGCATTATCCCAGTAGCAAAGGGCACTTGTACTTAGTTGTCCTGTGTCTCTCTGACACAGTCATCTTTCAAAGAACAGGATGGGCTGTGAACAACGTAACCATCACTTACAGAGGAATACCTTGTGATGGTTGAAATAAGACATGGAAATAAAATTATTATTATTCACATCCCATCCTACTGCATTTTTTTGATATGTAAAATGACAAGAAGCAACGGTAGCATGTGGTAAGTGTTAAAGTCAGTAAATAACAGCTTTTGTGCCATGTGTTGGTGATGCACATGAATGTCCAGGCAAATACAGTGCTCTTTCATTTTTTCTAGTTGGAGGTAGACATGCACATATAAAGAAAGTATTTGTATAGTGGCAAATGTTATTATTAAAGTAAAATAGGACATTGGACCTGAGAGAATCTCTTGGAGCTCAAGAAAGATGGGGGTTCTCTGGCTTGGTGATCATGGAGCTGTAGCGTGTGTAGCGTATGCAACAAGGCTACAAGGAAGGGAAAGGAGGGCAGTTCCGAGTAGAGGAAGGAAGTGTCCATAATGGTAATTGATTAGCTGCTCAGTAATGTCTGGCACTGCACATGCTCTATCACACTGTGGCCTGCACAAGACCGTGTATGTTCGGGGAGCATCATCTTTCCCATCTTTGTTTAGGAATCCCCAAATTTCCCTTCTTTGCTTTCATTAACTTTATTGTTTTTCACTTTATTTGAAGAGGGTGGGTCCTGGAACGTTATGTGATGTTACTTTTAGGACTTTAGAGTGAAAGGCTATTAGGAATTGTGTTCCCATTGTTTTTCTATTTATTATACCTTTTAAAAACTATTACTAATAATTTTTTTAGCAATATAACAGTATAAAGAGAATTGACTTTTTTCTCTTGTATCCAAAAACAAGGAAAATTCATTTTAGTTAGGAAAGTTAGTATATTTGTGAAGTACTGTTGGACTAAATTTCCACTGGTTTCATTTTTGCTGATAACATAGTAAAAAAAAGAAAATATGTAATAACAAGAGAAGAAAATATTATCTATAACTCTAGCCAAATTCTGTGAAAGCTTTCATTGTTTTTAGAGACTCAAGAATATGCACATGTATAAGTATATGTGTACCCCTTTTTTAGTCTGTATATCCTTTTAAAATACATGTTTACAAAATGAGGAAGGTGCCAAGCTTTCCTAAAGGCTGTCTTGCACTAGTTTTTCAGTGAGCAATTCTATATTTAACATGTTCAGTCAAGCATGCAGAGGCTTACTAGATAGAATTATAAATGCATCTCTCTTTAGCTCCAAAATATCTCACGCCTACTTCAACATAATACTTTACATTGTTTTTTGCAATCAAAGAATGCAGCTGTACAGATTTAGCAGAAGGAGTAAGAACTGTAAAATGTAAAAAGTATGGGATGTTGACTTAGGGAATTAAGGCTTACATTTGATTAAAGCAAATTTTTTTTCCTTTTGCCAGTTCTCAATAAAATATGGATAACAATACATTTTAGTGTTTGCTAAATATATTTTTGGATATAATAAAGGATATATATATATATATATTCCACATTTTGCAAGGTATGCAAGTTTGGAAAATAAAGTGGTTTTCCCTCTACTGCCCTACCATTCTTAGAAGGCTTTTCAGATTTTCAAAATGTAGACTATTTTTAAAAACTCCTGTGTGCAAAGTATAATAATGTTGAGTTATTTGATATAATTTACATTGTCTTTCAAAGTGAAAATTTTATGATTTATTTTTGTAAGTCTAAAATGAATGTTTCCTAAATCCTGTGCATTTCTCAAAACAAACAGCAAACTATCAGAATTCTTTATAGTACATCTGAAGTTCCCTCAGGTTAGGGGGCTTGTAGTTACTTTTCTTTGTAGTTATTGCTACTTTTGTCCAAATGCTTTAAAGTACTGCATAATATTCTAGTTGATTATCATATTGGTGCTGGGTCAAAAAGATTTTTACTCACATGTGAGGCATGTGTGGCCAACACTGGCAAAATACTGTTTGACAGTGATAATTTTGTCTCTTCTGAGAAACACTTAGGAGTCTCTTACAGCTACAGTGTCCTTGCTTAAAACACTAAAGTTGGAGAGGTCCTTGTATGGGTTGGGAGACTGTTTTCCTTTTATTCCTCTTAGTCAAGCAGCTAAATTTGTGGTGGTGATAGTGGGGTGGGGGATTATTAGTGAATTGCTCAGAATGAATGGCCTAAAAGAAACCAAATGTGCAACTTGGAGCCCTGCTCATTTAGCACATGAAAAACTGGACTCCTAAAAATGTCAGATGGTACAGATACATAATAATTTATTCTAAAACTTTTCTGAAGTTTTACTGAAGAGAAATTCTTAGGAACCTCATCAATTATTTTTCAGGTCTGGTATCCTTTTTGAGATATTTTACAGAATTTGCTAATGTACTCAATGTCTTTCTACTTCCTTTTCCTGTTAGAATGTTTATTGAAGAATGCCTTTAGTTTTCTTAGACCTAAATAGAATATTCAGGCATTGATTTCTGGCAAATTTACGAATTGAAACCCAGATTGTAAAAGAAATCCAAACTGGGAGCATTGGTCACAGTTTGGAAAGTATACACCAGAGAGAAGCCCAGGGATGTGGCCAGACAATTTTTGCTGAAGAGATAGATTATACCCCTTAATCAAGGATCCATTCAAATGCCTCAGCAGAGGCCTGGCATAGAGATGGGCTCATCCAGGAAAGATATGTGGAGGAGCCTGTGCACTGGAGAACCTTTGTTGTTGAGAAAGTATCAACAAAAGCCTGGACAGCTTCAACTGAATGAAACAGAGACAGGATGAAATGAAAAGCCTGTCAGATTTCCAAAGTTCTATAGGCAGGAAACAGATTGATAGAGCTAGCTGGCTGCGAATATACCTTCTTCAAGAAAAGCAGTAATTGTCCCTCGGCAGAGTTGACATTGGCAGTGCAGAGGGCCATGGACTATGGACCCAGATGACAGTGTTGAGCCACAAAGGATTATTCTTTGCCCTAGAAACCTAATGAAATTTTTCCTGTTGTGTTTCAAATGTGCTTAGAACTGTAGACCTTTTTCTCCTTGTGCCTTTATTGTACTCCAGCGATGCATAACTTATTTTGGAGTTTTATAGGTTCATCATAGACAGAGAGGAATTTTACTCATACACTGTATAGATGATACAGATTGTGAGATTTGGGACTGGTAGCCAATGCTTATGGAATGAGGTTTTTAGACTTAGTGTTGGTACTGTAATGGGCTCAGACTTTGGATATTGAGGTAGGATAAATATGTTCTGCATGTGAGCCATGTAAATGTTGGGGAGGCTGAAGGGGCACAGTATAGTGGGTTAATTGCTAGGCCCCAAAACATTTTAGTTAATGTAACCTTTCTTGAAAATTGAGTCTTTGCAGATACAATCAATGAGTTCATTGTAGATTACAGTGAGTTCTAAGTCAGTGATAATTGTATTTGTAAGAGGAGTAAGAATACACAAAGGACAAGATACCATGGAGACAGGCAGAAATTGGAGAAAGGCACACCAAGAATATGAGGCAGCCACCAGAAGGGAGGAGGAAACTGTGGAATGGATTCTTTCTCAGTCTCCACAAGGAATCACCCATGCCAACACTTTAGTTTTGGACTTAGAGTTTCCAGAACGAACCAGATAAAATTCTCTAGCTTTAAGCCCCCTAGTTATGGCAGTCCTAGGAAACTCATAGACCACATAAAGTCCTCTTTTACAAAATGCTTTGTCACCTGCTTTTTTGCAATGAAAAGTAAGGAGAGATGTGATACTCTGGGGGGGTCCAGAGCTCTTGTTTTGTTTATAACAGTTCATTTCTTGATATTTAGGAAGATTTCATTTATGCATGTCGTTGGTTAAATATCATGAGAGGTGGGTCCTTCGTACTTAATGATAGTTTTTTGACCTGGCACATTGTTTCCTTTACTAACAGCAGACTGTGTGATTTTGGAGAGACCTTGACATAGGTCATTCAGTGTAATAGATATATGAGTGCCTACTGTGTGTCATATAATATGCTAGTCTGTATTCTTTCTGATGGTATGGCCCAGAATGCAGGGTCTCTGCAGTTTAATACATGACAGTTTCTTGGCTGTCTTCATTGGGGTGGTTTTCTTATTTCCCTTTCTCTATCTTTTTTCTTCACAAAAATAGAAATGCTCTGTGTTACTGCTGGGTGTGGTGATGCATGCCAATAATCTCAATATTCAGGAGGCGGAGGCAGCAGCCTGAACTATGTAGCAAGACCCTGTCTCAAAAAACCAGTCAGTCAGTCAATCAGTTAATCAATCAGTCGGTCAGTTTCTACTCACCTACTCACCCCTCCAAATCCTCAAAAGCAAAAACACCAAATCCTCCCTGAAAAGTTCAGTGATATGTTTTATTTTTGTCTTGCTGGGGATGGAGTCCAGTGCCTCATGCATGCTAGAAAAAGGCTGTACCACCAAGATATGCTTCTAGTTTCTGAAAGATAAGCTTTGGGTTTTTCCTATAATGCATCTTTAAATTGTTACTCAATATGGTTAATTCATGAACTCTCTCTATTACTTTTATATAAAGGTCCAAACTTTTCGATTCTGCTTGTGAATACAATGTTAGGGAAAAGACAATTTATTTGATTGAAGAAAGGTATAGTTTAGTAGTAATTCTTGCTCAAGTGCTCCTTTTCCTGGTCTACTTTTTGAAATTGAAGAAGTGAAAAGATTTCTAAGTTTAGGGAAACTATGAGGATTTCTTTGATGAACCATCTTTTCCATTTTGAAGACATTGTAAATATGTCAGAAGGAGTAAAAACTGATTAATCTTATTTTCATACTCAGCTTCATCCCTTTCAAGGCTGTAAGATTAGTAATGTAGTGTTCAATTTTTAATATTCTTTTTGTTTTTCCAACTAGTACATACTACTCATATTATTGTTTTTCTCAGTATACATGCTAAAGATGGTTCCTTTTTTATTTTTTCTCTATAAACCTATTATAAGTTCTAGTGTGGTTTATATTGTCAATTTTTATATTATGAAAATATATTTTTGACTTGTGTTATAACTCAGTACTTGTCTCATTTACTTTCTGAAATAAAACAACTCTGATGTAAAACATTTAAAGCAACTGAGCAAGTTACACAGATTTTTGTTTGTTACCTTTTAAATATTATTTCATTATTCACTTTTTGTGTTTTATAATTGACTGTCAATTCTTCTCATATTAATTGTTAAATGTTAGACTAAGCCCAAGTTTTAGAATAACTTAAAAATTCAGTAATTTGGAAGAGGCAAAGAAGTTAATATACAGTGGTCAGAATATAGGAGTGCCTTTTCTTTTGGAAAATATACTTTCATGTATGTGATAATTTTACTTCCTAAAACATTTCCTACAGAACATTTCAACATTTCTATTGTGAAATATAACAGAGAGAAAGAAAAGTGAAAATCCTTATCACCCAAAGTCAAGAAGTGTAATGTGGCCCAAAAGCCCTCTGTTTGCCTTTTCTTGATCATAGTTCTTTCTGTTTCCTTTGCAATAATCACTACCCTGGCAATTTTAAAAAGTTATAATTAACCAAAAATTTATTTTTTATTCATCTAAAAAGTTTTTATTGTGGTTTGCTTCAACAACCTTTAGTTGTTTTATTTACAAATATGCAGTACTTTTGAATTTTATTTTTACTTGACTAATTTTGTGTGTTTATGAGATACAGTGTGGCGCTTTGATATTTGTTACATGGGCATATGTTTCTCTTCTGGTTAACTTTTTAATAAGCTTTGTGAAATTTGCCACCTACGTTGCATTAACATATAATTTAGTTTTTACTGTTTTTCCAGTTCATGTAATTGAAACTATACTGGATGTATTCACTTTAAATCTTGTGTCTTTTGTTTAGCATGATTTCCTGGACAGATTCATTTGTGTTGCCTGCATTTATTTGAAGTGTATCATCTGTTGTTAGGGTATCGGTTCTCCCTCCTCTTTTTTCTTTTTTGCTGTTAAAAGCAGTGCTGCCATTAACATTCATGAACATACATTCTTCTGCATGTTAGCACCCTAGTATAAAGGTGTCTAGCAGTGTGATGGATTACTTGATTGTGACATTTGGCAATTGATTACATAATGCCAAATTGTTTTTCAAAGTGACTGTACCATTGTAGCTTTCCAACATTGATGTAGATAATATTCTACATCCCCTGCAGCACTTACTGACATGACTTGATTTTCATTGCCAGATTGATAGTAAGACTATAAACAATTGTGCTAATGTGTATTGGTTATTTAGATATCCTCTTTTGTGAACTTTGTAAGTCTTTGTGTGATCTCTGTGCATGTAGTTACTTGTGTATTCCAAATGCCCGTTCTTTTCCAGTTCTTTTTTGCTGGCATCATTGTCAGTAGGTAACTTGACTATTTACACTCAGTAGTGAAATTTTGAAAACAAAATAGTTGATTTTATCAAATTTATAAATTTTTTCTTGTGTTGTCACTCTATATGCTGTTTTTAAAAATCCTCCTCTATTCCAAGGAGATGGTTTTCCTTCTTGTTGTATTTTAAAAACTGAACAGTTCTTCATTTGACTGTTGAAAGTGATTTCTTCCCATGGTATTGGAGATCAAAGCTAGGGCTTTGGTAACTGATGTGTATCCTACCACAGAGATACCCCTCCAGCCTGATTTTTTTTCTAATATAGTATGTGATAGAATTTTCATTTTCATTTCATATTATTTCAGCATGCATTGAAGAAAAGACTCTTCCCCAGTGACATGGTGTTATCTTTGTCATGTGACAAGTGTTTGTATACACAAAGGGCTATTGTGGGGGTCCCTTTTTGTTCCATGTTCTGTCTACTCTGACCAAATAATAAACTGTCTTAATTGATATTCCTGTATAAGAAGTCAGTATTTGTAATAAGCCTTTCTTCCTTGTTTTAAGAGTGCTTTGACTCTTCTTGGCCATGAATATGGCAAATCTCTTATTTTATTCAGTCCTGTCTAAGAAAAATTTCCACATAGACATATTGTATAACTCTTGATATTTATATTTATAATTGACTATCAGTATATACTTGATTTTTAAAATATACTATATACTTGATTTTTTAAAAATATTATTGTTGGTATCTTTTCTACAGTACCAATTTCCTATGTCTTTGTTGCCAACATAAAGAGATGCAATTTCCATCTATAAAATGATTGAATCTATCAATTTTGGTAAATACTTCATTATTAGTCTAGAGTTGAATTTTTCTACATAATCATATGACATGCTTAAATAATGACAGCAGCTTTTTTGTTTCAATTCCTTGTGCCGTTTATCTCTTTTCCTTGTAACTTATAAAAGGTATTTAGTTTATTGTTAAATAGAAGAATGATAATGGGAATTCTTCTTTACTCTCATTGTCAAAGGCAGAACTTTCAATCTTCCTCATTTAAGTATGCCATGCCTTTTAATATTTTAAGGAGAACGTTTCTATTCATTTTGTAAAAGTTGTTTTCAAACTATGAATATATTTTTTCTTTATTTTAAAGATAAAGGAATTAAAACATCTTAACACATACATTTAGAGAATAACACAAAAACAACACAAGCAATACAGAATCTCAGACAAGGTCATAGGAAATTAGCAGTGATTGTTATATTACATATTGATATCTTCAATTTGGATACTCAGATAAATCTATTGATTTTTCATATATAAATTTATTAACACATTAAAATGGGAAATAATGTTTGACTTTATATTGTTTTACTTTCTAATGTTGTACCTGCCTTGTATTTCTATAGAAAGACCCAACATGATTGTGGTATCCTAGTTTTTGTTTTGTTTTGTTTTGTTTTTTGTTTTTTTTTTGTCTTACTAATTTCCATTTGCTTGTGTTTTTCTGTGAAATTCTTGTATGGCTTTACATGAGTGGAATTAACTTGTAATTTTGACTTTTCATGGTGTTCTTTTGGAGTTTACTGTCAGGATTATGCATTCCAAAACATTGATGAATCTCCTTTCATTTTTTTCTATTTTCTCTCTCATTTTTCTAATATTTTCTTTTGGTTTTTGTCAGTCTTCCAGTAAGTTTACCAATTTTTGTAGTCTCTTAGAAACACTCTTATCCTTTATTATTTTTCTATATTGTGTATTTTTTTCTGTTAATGTGACTTTATTTTTTTCCTACCCTCTTTAGTTTCTTTGGTTTGTACTTTTCCTAACTTCTTGAGGTAGATACTAAATTGATTATGTTTTAGATTGTTTTCTCTTTATGAATGAATACACACACACATGCACACACACACACACACACATGCACACACACACACACACACACACGCACACAGAAATTGATTCATTTCCCTGTAAATTCAGTTTTATCCCCAAAATTTTAGGTGTTAATTTTTTTTAAAATAGTACTGATAATTTACATTTCCAGTGTAATTTTTTTTACTCATGATTATTATAAACTTGTTTCTTAATATACAAACATAGTTAAAATTTATAATTATATCTTTGTTCATTTTACCTTATTTGCCTTTTTATAAGAAATACATCTTTTTTTACTTAAGATCTGTGGAATTTGTGAGACTAATTTTAGATTTCAGTGTTTAATCTGTTTTTGGAAGCACCATGTATGTGCTTTAAAGCAGCTGTGATTCTGACTGTAGTGTTCCCTGTGTGGGATTAAGTCAAGACTCTCAGTTACGTTTTTTGATTTTCTCAGAGAGCCTACATAGGTTTTCCCCTTTCTTGTCTAACAGTTGTGAGCCCCCGTATTAAAATCTCTGTTCGATGTTACAAAAAATCCTGTGATTCTGTCCATTTTTGATATTATATTTTTTGTGGCTTTAGCAGATTTCAGTTGCTATCTGTGCCTGGTGAATTAAGCATTTTCTCCTTGTCAGATGACTCCCTTTAAAGCTTGTTGCATTAAATTCAACTTTGTTTTGTGTCAATATGGCAGTTTTACCCAGCTATCTTTAATTCACTTGGTATATCTTTTTGCTTTCAGTTTCTCTGTATATTTATTTTTGCATCTCTTGTGATTAACATTAAGTTTTATCTACTCTAATAACTTTTTACGGGAGTATTTAGTGCATATATAATTATTGCAGTGCTGTCACAGTTTTAGTTTAAATTTGTTATTTGCTGCTTTCATTATAACTTGCTTATTCATTGTTTCTCTTTTCTTGCCATTTTATGTAGTGTTTATTATTATTTGCCAAGTAGTTTAGAGTTTATATAAGAAGTTTCTGTTCTTTCAGTAGTTATCCTAGAAATTAAAATCTCTTCCTTTTAGTTCAGTGCTGGGGTTTGAACCTAGGGCCTTACTCATATTAGGCAAGTGCTGTGCCACTAAGCTATATCCCCACCCTAAAATCATTATTCTTGACTTGTTGAAATCTAAAGATAATAACTTCCTTTACATGACATTCTGGCCTACCCATTTTTATTCACTTTTGTATCTCCGAGCTTCCATGTGGAATAATTTTTCTCTTCTCTGAAAGGTACTTTGGTATTTTTTTAATGCTGGTCTCCATTGAAAAGTCCCTGATTTTCTTTGCTCCCTACTTTAAAAATTGTTCTAGTGGTCTAGAAATCTAGATTGTCACATTTCTTTTAATTTCTTTTGGCTTCCATTCTTACCATTCATCAGGCACTTTTAAGTCTTTTACTTTTTTTATGGCCTCCTACCCAATCCAAATGCTTTTAGAGCTTTTCTTCATTGTTAGTGTTCTATACTTTACTGGGTCTAGGTATGATTTTTCTTTTTATATAATGCTTAGGATTCATAGAGCTCCTTGATTCTGTAGGTAGGCTTCTAATGCTGTATTTCTTATGGCTCTAGTTATTCCATGGTCTCCACTTATTACTTGTAATGTCTCATATCTTTGTCTTTCTATTGAGTTTTCTTATTCTGGCTCTTTTTCATGGTGTTTCTTTATTGTGTTCTGGGTAGTGGTGGTGGTGATTGTGTTGGTAGGGTTTTTGTTTGAATTTGGAAAAATAATTATACAAAGCAGTTCAGATTAAAGATAAAGGTGCATTAGACTTCCACAGATGCTTCTCTTCTGAAAAGAAAACTATAATTGAAAAGAAAACTATAATTTGTGGGGATTGGCATGAGATCTCACTGTAGAGATTTTCTGATCACTTAAATTTCATTATCTATGTTTTCTCTTTATATTTAGCCCAGAAATTCCTCATTGCCTAATAAGTGCTTTATTACTCTTAAATTTTTTTTTTTTTGCCTTTTTGAGAAAGGGTTTCACTATGCAGTTCAGGCTGACTTTGAACTCACTTTGTAGACTAGGCGGGCCTCAAACTCACAGTGATCTCCTGCCTCTGCCCCCTCAGTGTTGGAATTACAGTTATGTGCCACCACACCCCACTCCTGTTAAAATTTTTAAGAAACATTTTTACAGTATTTTTATTACTTTCCATTGGGAACATTGGCTCAAATAAAAAAGCTTGTCATTCCTTCCCCAAAATATCAGAATCATTTCCTGGATATTTATGTAAAGGAATTTATACAAATTTAAATACAAATTTCTGAGTAGTTTCCATGGCAATGTTTTCCATGGCAGTTTTTGTTGTTGTTGTTTTGGTTATTTTTTGAGACAAGGTCTTTCTATCTAGTTCAAGCTGACCTCGAACTCACTATGTAGCCCAGACTGACCTCAAATTCATTCTCATCCTCCTGTGTCAGCCTCTGGAGTGCTGGGTGTCTCATTGCAGCAAAATACCACAACACCCAAAGTTAAGAAAGAAAAGATTTATTTAGTTCACAGTTTGTAGAGGTTTTAGTCCTTAATCAGCTGGCTCCACGGCAGGGTGGCATGGCAAAGGGGCAACAGTTCATAGTGGAGGAAGATGCCAAAATCAACAGGAGAGGAGAGAGAGGGAGACAAGACTTTCCCTCCCTTACATTGTATGTGGGCTGCCCACCCTAGGGCGAGTGTACCACTCACACCCCCAATTGCAGCACTGGACAGTGAACCAGTCACAAATTCTAGATTCAGCCACTTCTGAAAACCCGACCCCCATATCACATGAGGCTCACGGGGGACATCCAGACATAAACCATAACAATGGAATTATAGACATGTACCACCACACCCAGCTACAAGTCAAAATTTTAAGGTCCCAAATATGACATGCTTTATCTTTGAGTATGTAGTGTAACAAAATGCACAAGACTGGGTAGTTTATACAGAATAGAAATTTATTTCTCACAGTTCTGGAGACTGGGAAGTTTAGGGCTCCTCTCTACTTTCAAAATGGAACTCTTCATGTATCCTTTGGAAGAAACAAATGATATGTTCTTATGCGGTGGGAGACAGAAGAGCACAAAGCAGAAAGGGCATCAGTTAGTCCCCTCATGCCCTTTGATAAGCATTCATACATGAGGACTCTTACTTCAGGGACTACTCACTTTTGAAGGCCCCATCACATAATATGGTTACATTGGGGATTAGATTCAACATGAAATTTTGAGAGGATCTAAACTCTCAAATCATAGTAGGCATCATGCTGAGTGTAAAAACTTAATTGCCAGAGATTCCATGCTGTATGATTACTTCATGGGGTGTTCTAGAATTTATAAAATTGTCATGACAGAGAATGGATCAATTGTTTCCATGGATAGGTGCTGAAAGTATCTGACAGCCTTGGGATTACATGAGGGCATGTCCTCGGATGATTCATGTTATGACTTCATGAATCTCTTCCTGGAATACTAAAACTAAAAGTTTAGTGAAGCCCAAATAATATCTGAGTTTAGTTGTTCTGCCAGTCAGTTCCCTGCTTAGATATATATGTGATTGCTTTTGTAGAACAAGCTCTCTCTGTCCTATTCTTGGAACTTCTCATGCATTCTAAACTATTTTAAAAATAAGTTTTAGCAGTTCAAAACTACTGTAATTGATCCATGAGACTTACTACTTAGCTGAGTAGTGGTGGCAAACCTATGGTACATGTGCCACAGCGGGTTGTTTATATCATTGAAAGCTCTGTTACTCTTTTTCCTTTAATACATGAGTTTTTTCTAAACTAAAACCTCATTATTCAGGTTTAACTGCAGCATTGGCACTTTGCAATAAATAAATGGGTTTGGTGTTGTAGTTTGAGCACTCAGTTTCTAAAAGGTTGACCATCACTGGCTTAGAAGCTAAATTCTCATGCTCTGCATGGTTGTGGATTAGAGGATTAGAATTTTAGGAATTTGCATTCTTGTGTCAGTACTTGCTGTTGTGTCCTAGGGCAGGACTCTTAACGTGCCTACCTTTAGTTTTCTTCGCTCTTTCATCCTGTGATAAAGTTGTTCAGCAGTCCTGTATTGAACAGTTTCACGTACTGCAGTTTCATTTAACCATGATCAACCAAAAATAATAAATGATACAATATTTTGAAAGACATTTGTGTAACTTATAGTACAGTAAATTGGTATAATCTATTTTATTATTGTTAATATCTTATTGTGCCTAATTTATAAATTAAACTTTCTAACGTATGTATAGGAAAAAGACGTAACATACTTATTTGGTACTAGCCACAGTTTTAGGCTATCTACAGATCCCTACTGGGTATCTTAAAGTGTGTCCTTCAAGTTCTAACACTGTACATAAAATAACACACAGTGAACATGCCTTTACTCTCTCTTATCCTTTGTCCATTGCCTCTTGTTGTATTCATCTTCTCGTATCAGTCTGTGTTGAATTTTAATGCATATAAAAATTAGTATACCAATATAAAAACTATCTTGTTTAACTATATCTCATGAAAGATACAGTTTGTTTTCACCATGTCATAATTCATACCCTTTTGGAGACATTTTATTTTAAGATATATCTCTTAAATTATGTTCATTAGTATTCATTTTGATCTCAAAGAAATGCTATTCTTTTCATAGGAACATTTATTCCCTTCACAATATTGATATGAAATGTTTACCACACACCTGCATTCTTCTGTGCATGTGTTTATGTATGTGTGATGTATTTTGTATTCTAACAGTGTGTATTTTTTTACATGCATTACTTATATTACATGTATGTTCTGAGTGATATCTATATGTTTACATACATGTGATGTATTTTGTATAGCAAGAGTGTATTTTATATCTGTGATATGTATAGTGACTGTTTATATGTGTTGTGTGTATTTTATATAGCAATTGTATATGTATGTCACAGGTATAGACCATATAGCAACAGTATGTGTGTTGACTTGCAGCATATATATTCTATATAGCAGTGTTGTTTATATACCGTTGATGTATATATTCTGTATCGCACCAGTGTGTATATACATATACATATTTCTCCTTAATGTTGTTATACACAATATGTTTTATCTTTCAAAATTATAGACTGTCTTAAAACTTGTTACTTTTAGCATTTTGTCAAATGTATGCTCCAACCTTGATTTCTTCAGTTGTCAGTTTTTATGGTATATATCTAGATGTCCCCCTAAAGCTTCATGTTAACATTGGCTGGGTTTTTGGGAGTACTGTTAGGAGGTGAAGTGTGGTCAGAAGAAGCAAGTCTCCTTCCCTGCCTCCTCCTTAGATTCTCTCTGCTTCTTGTCTGCTATGCCCTTCTGTCATGCTGCCCTTCCTTGGTGCCAGATGACTATGGACTGAAACCTCTGCAAACTGTAAGCTGACCAAAACCTCTGCTCTATGTTGTGGGTGTTGGGTATTCTGTCCCAGCAACATGAAAGTGATCAGTCAGGAAGCAGCTTGTTACCATTCTTATTCATACTGAAAAATTTAATACTCAGTTACTTTTTTCTTTTTTGTACTTCCTAATATTTTCTCATTCATCATAAATTTACCCTAATTTTACATAGTAAGTTAATTGTGAAATGGTTTTGAAAAGTAATTTTGTTCGTGTTTTCAGGTCAGTACCCATGTTTGTGTAACTCTGTCATACACAGTATGTATTTTGGTACTCACCTTTCTCATTTCTCATTCTTAAGTTTCTAATTTTGGTTCATTCCAAATCAGATACTCTTTCAGGTAGCATCCTCAGGATTAGCTAGGAAATGAAACTACATTTATCTGGAAAGTCTAGTCATAGTCCACTCTGGAAACTATCCTGTTCCATGCACATGAAAGCCAGAAACAATCTTCAGTGCTAGAGAAATTATCAAGTCCTATGTATCCTGTGATAAATGAAAGTAGGCTGGTATCAGCCTAAGCAGAAGGTGGATGTTGGCATCTACTGAAAACCCACGCAAGTTGGCACTATCTCCTGACTCACTGGAATGCACTGGTTCTCAGAACTCCATAGGCAGGCACAGGTGCTTGGTCCTGGGTCCTCCTCACTGCATGGGAAGCCATCCAACTGCCTTGCTTGTCTGTGGCTAGGCCTATCTTGAACGTGGATGCTCTATTTACCTTTACTAATTTATTTCAAACCCTCAATCCTCCCACACTTGCATAGAAATTTATAATTGATATTTTATTTATAGGCTTTTCTATGCCTTAGAACCCAAGACCACATTTGTTTATCCTTATGTCTGCTGCACACCAAGTAGAACTCATAGCATATTGGGGATGCCTCCACCTTTGTTACAATTATATTTCACATGTAGTATATATGTGCATGCATGATTGATACACCTGATAAGCCTTCTGAACTCTGAGCTTTGCTGTCCATTGTCTCTTTTGAATGCCTGTACAAAAGTACTCCTTCCACCTGTCCTTTCCACCATAGCTCAAGGGCTGTCTTTCCTGTAGAAACTTTGCTGATGGTTAAGACCAGTGGTCACTTACTGGAATAATTTGCAATCATCCACCTTTATGCATCACTGCTAGTCCTTATTACCTGCTTAGTACAATAAATTTGAGGCCCAGAAAGAGCAAATCTGAGATAATGGGGAGTAGCACATGTCATAATTAGGAGTCAATACAAATCATACCTATTATCAAGCCTATAGAGTTCTCTTATCTTTGGTTCTGCCGCAGGGACATGGAAGGCAGTCGTAGCAGAATTTAGGAGGTTGGCTTGGCAGAGTTTATGACCACTTGAATGTAGATATAAAAAGAAAAGGGAGCCGAGTATACTTTCTCATGTCTGGCTAAAGCAATAGTGGATCATGACACTTGAGATTGGGAAATTTTCTCCTCATCAAGGAGAAATAAATTTGTTTTGTTTTCATTTTGTTTGATCAGGGAGGGGAAGAAGTGGATGTGTTATCTTCTACTGTACACATGTTCATTTAAAGGTGTTTGATCCATCTAAGGTCAGATGTTCTGTAGACAGCAATGTATATGAGTGTGAAGTCCACAAGGAGTGGACTGACCCTGGAGATTCAAGAACTGTATTCACATGGTCACACTAGGCAATTCACATCCATGGTATGTTACGAAGAATGGAAATGTTTAGAAAATTTTCAGATAAATGGCCTCTGTGTTCTTTCTGACTTAATATTTGTAGGAAAAGGTCTTGAATACTTTCGATGAAACTTCTGATTAAAAAAATTTTTTTTTTTTTGCTTAGATTAGAATTTGCATGTGAATTATTTCAGGTAGATTCGTTCCCTGAAGAGAAGTATGTGAGAACTGAGCTCACCTGGCAGTGATAAGTACTGAGGTTTAATTGTAACAAATTAGAGCTTAAATATAGTAGGATCCTGGGGCTTAGGGGTGGGGATCATAGTGCTTATTTTAGGAAAATGCACTTCAGATTTATTCAGAGTCCAAGTTAGCTCCTGAAGATATTTTGGTAGTTATAGGATTAGGTTGTTTGGATAACAAGAACTATCATAAAGCATTCTTAGGTTGCAAAACTTACCTCATACTTTCTTACCATAGCAAAAAAGATTAATACATGTTCCTAGTTGTAACACCTTTGAATACTCTATTTATTCAAGATTATTCATGTTTCTTATTATATAGTGATAAAAGTCATAATAGCCTTCCAATTTAGTTAGCCATTTAAAATACAAATAACTTTCACTGTCCTGAGATAAGCCTATTGGTAACACTTTCATAAGTGCTACATTGGCAGTACAGTGAATTTAAAATGTATCTATCATCTACTGTGTTATAATCTATTTTTCTAATCCTTAGCAAAACAGTAGGCTTGGTATCTGTGTTTTTGTGATGCTTTACAGTTAGGTAGAGATTTGGGTTTTGAAATGTAAAATAGGGCATTTCTAAAACATTCAGTGCAATGATGATAATTACTGTGCCAATTTAGCATTTGAAATTTCACCGTGGAAGATATTACTGAGAATTTGATCAGATACATAATATGAATCGTGGTTCATGTGAACTGGCTATTGCCTGTGAAGTATTATTGTCTTAGTTTAGGAAAGATATATTTTACCCTGCCAAAGATGATTTTCACTGGTACACTGTGAACTTGTGTTTTATGGTCATTCTTTTTACTATAACTCCTGAGGGTATTCTCTTCTCTTTTCTACTAGTAGTTTTGTACAGTCTTTGAAAACTATGTATTCAATGTGAAATGCTCCAGTGGTAATTATTTATGATTTGATATTCCACAAAGTAATACATTCCTGCAACTCTTGAACAACAGAAATTACTTTATTAAACCATAAATTGCTCATGAAAAAGAAACTTGGAGATGCTTCTTTGGTATCTACTACCCGAGCCCAGTGAACGGTCATACCCTCTCGCAGGCTAACATTTTCCAAAATAAAATGAATAAAATCCAAAAGAACGCAACACATGGAGAAACTGTAATATTTTTCCAAAATACAGATCTTTGAGCCATAGAATCAGAACTATGCAAAGATAGGTATCTCATCCACTGCCATGGCTCTCGGTTCTGTGCTCACTCACAGGCTGCCTCACTTGCTTTTGTCCATCCTAGTTGGGTTTGTTTATTTCATCCAAGCAACCTGTGCCTTTTATATTTCTGATTCATAGTGACTCCTTCAAAGCACTAATCAAAGCAGAGTCTACGTAAAAATGTTTTTTCCTTCTTCAAATCTCCCTTGTCTTAAACCCATACTCAACAGTCTTCTGACTCCACAATCTTTGGCAGGGAAATCTCTTATGTTTCTTGAACATTTCGTGCACTGTAGGACTGTGCTCAAGGTACGAAAATTGACTTCTCACAGCTGAAAGAGAACTTTCATGTAGCACAGATCCAATGTAGACCCCAAGGCACAGAGATTTGCGTTGCATATATGGATAGTTGCTTTGGGTTGGAGATTCCTAGCATAACTCCAGAAGCCAGAAGGCCACTGGTCCTTGCTAGAGCATCATATTGAATCTTTGCTTGGTATTTATTGTCTTTATAGCACAAACCTTTACATTGTGTTATTGTCTTTCCCTAATTTTTTTCACTATTCTGACAGAATTACAAGGAGTCAAAAGATGATGAAGTATTGGCTGGAAAGAAAGATATATGTGTTAATCATTACTTAAAAGATTTTCCTTCCAACTAGTATGTAATTATTACTTACAGATTTTCCTTCCAAGTAGTATACATAGTTCATATGATTTTTAAAAAGTGAACTTTATGGATAGATGAGTGAGATTACTGTTAACCATTCTTTAATTTACACATTGTCTTTACTTATTGAGTCCTAAAGGTTGTTTTTCAAGTGTGTGTTTATTAATAGGTCAAACCACACAAATTACTGTTTTGGTGGATCAGAATTGGTTGGCTCTTAGCAATACCATTCTATGATTTAGGTACATCCTATCTGTTATTTTCTTGATAGAGTTAAATTAGAATTTAATCTATTTAGTTGCCTACTTCCACACAGAACTGTCCTGGGTATGGTGTACAATTATGTGTTTAAAATTGCAGTCTTAGTGCAGCTTTAAAATACGTAATATTTAAAATAACCAAAAACTGAGAACATTGGAACACATTCCCTTTTATTGGTCCTATCATATCTTGTTCTTGTGTTTTACAATTTAGTACTGGGAACAGAAGAGGCATTCAGTTAATAATGGTGAACAAGTGCATAAACATCTCTTGCACGTATTTATTTGCAGTAGTCACTGCTTGATTTACTTAAATATGTGTGCTCTGTCCTGGGATATGAAAGGATTAGCTGATTGAAATGTCCACAAATTCATTTATTTTAAAGTCTAAAACTATTTTGTTCCCTGAAAATTAGAATACATGTAAATATGTTCACATTTAACCAGGAGCATGAATTATTTATTGTTTTCTTATAGCCTTCTTATAGCTCACTATGATGGTTTTACTTGGCAGTTTGCGTGTAAATTTGGACATGGGCAAAGCAGCGTATGGATGGATGATCATGAAAGATGAGAATATTCCTGGTACAGTTGTTCGGACCAGCACCATACCAGAGGAACTGGGGCGCCTGGTATACTTATTGACAGACAAAACAGGTACCGTTCACAGTCTGTGTTTGCTGTTGAATGCACCAGATAACTTCAAATCAAAAATAATCCTGGTTGTGCATGGACTCGTTTGTAGATGTATATATTTGTGGGTGTTAATAATAAAATGTGGAATTTATATTTAGAATTTTCCGTACTCTACCTTTGGTATACTTGTTCATATAGCTTAATCATCCTCACTTAATAGGTACAGGATTCTCAGAGCTAGTGAAATGTTAAGTAAGTTCTTGGGCCTTTAAGTGACATTGCTGTACTGTGAATTTTCTACAGTCTTACAGGATTTTTTTTCTTAGCTGCTTTTATAGTATCTCTGGTTGCTTCTTAAGGGAAGCAAGTTATTTAGTGTAGAATATAAGAAAAATGCATGTTGTTTAGTGTAGAATGATACTTGTAAGCTAGAAGGACACAATCAAATATGTAAATTGGTATTTTAACAGTAACAGTCTCCTAAGGATTTCACACAAACTGTTTGTCCCATGTTGTAGGTCTGTACCCAAAATTCTGTTTATTCTGTTTATTCTGAATTCTTATTTATTCTTTATTTATTCAAAATTCTGTTTATTCTGTTTACTGGGTCTGTACCCAAAATTCTGTTTATTTTTTATTTTTTCAGCACTCTTATCAGTCTATCACATACTAAATAGAAGACAAATAAATGTAAGTTGTGTGTGATAAAACCTCAAGTTGTGTACCATAAAACCACATATAAGGTTACTCCCCAATTTATTGATTTTTGATTTAAATCCCTAGTAATTATTAGTGAACTATAGGTAAAAACAAAACAAGATAAAATATGGCTCAGATTTCAACATTGAATTTAATGGTTAATATTAGAAAAATTCTGCCTATAGCAGAAGGATGTGGCAGAGAGGCATAGTGGATGAAAGCTGTTCACATCTTGGCAGCCAAAAAGTAGAGAGCAGTAAAGGAGAAACTGGGAAAGGTTCCAGGTCCTGCCCCTGTGTGACACCCATCTTGAAGCATATCCACCTCCTACAAGTCAGCCAGCTATATCACCCCCCCATGATAGTTATCTTTGATAAGCTCTACCTATGAGCACCTGAGGCCTTTGGGGGACATTCTCCATCCAAACCATAACACCAAGATAAGATGGAACCTATAAGTTGTTTTGACTTGCATTTCCCTATTGACTAAAGACGCTGAACATTTTTCATATACTTTTGGTTGGTCAGTATATGATTGGTTGGTTGGTCCATCCTTGATTGTTTGGTCCATCTGTCTGTATATTTCATTTCAAAAGTATCTATTCAGTTCATTTGCTGGGAGGCTAGGTTTGGGGGGTTTTTTGTTATGTTTTGTTTTATTTGCATACTTTATATGTTCTAAATAATAATCCTCTTATCAAAAGACCAAGAACTTTCTCCCATTCTTTATGTTGGTATTTCTCTCTGTTGATATGTATCCTGCACTGGACAAAGCTTTTTAATTTAATGTAATCACATTTCTTGATTCTTGATATTATGTTCTGTGCTATTGGAGTCCTATTCAGGAAGTCTTCACCAGTGCCTGTGGCTTCAGGTGTTCCTCCTATATTTTAGCAATCTCTTAAGTTTTTGTTGTTATATCTAGGTTTTTTATCCCTTTTATTTCAAACAGGGTAACAGATAGTCTTCTAAGATACTCAGTTTTCCCAATAACATTTGTTAAAGAGGTACTTTTCTACAGTGTATGTTTTCAGTCTCTTTGTCAAAAATCATGTGGCTGTAGGTACATGTAGTTAATTCCCTGTCCTCTTATATTCCACTGGCCTACATGTCTGTTTCTGTGCCAATGCCATTTTGTTTTTATTACTATAATTTTGCAGTATAACTTGAAATCCGGGATTGTGATATCTCCAGCTTTACTGTTTTTGCTCAGAATTGCTTTGGCTATTCTGAATCTTTCTTATCTCATATGAATTTTAGAGCTTTTTCTAGCTCTATGCAGAATGCTGTTAGTATTTTAATAGGGATTACATTAAAATGTATAGGTTACTTTTGGTAATACTGTCATTTTCATGATGTTAGTTCTTCTGATTTAAGAACAAAGACTATGGCACGTGCCTGTAATCCCAGCACTTGAGAGAGGCTGAGGCAGGAGGATCGTTGTGAGTTGGAGACCAGCCTGGGGTACAAAGCAAGCTCAAGGCCAGTCTGAACTGCATAGTGAGACCCTGTCTCAAAAAACAAACAACAAAACACACAAACAAAAAAAGAACAAAGGATGCCTTTTCATTTCCTATGAGCCTCTTAAGTTCTTTCACCAGAATTTTGTAATTTTTAATATAAAGGTCTTTATCTTCCTAATTAAGTTGATTTCAAGTATTTGATTAGTTTTTAAACTACTGTGAATGGAAATGCTTTCCTAACTTCTTTCTTAGCGGGTTCATTATTGGTGTATGTGTGTGATACTGATTTTCATGTTTTGAGTTTGAATCCTGCCACTTAGCTGAATTTATCAGATCTAAAAGTTTTCCGGTGGTTTTGGTGTCTTCTATATAAAGAATCATATCGTCTGCACATAGGGGTTATTTTACTTTTTTCACTCTTATTTATATTCCTTTCCTTTCTCTTTTCTTGCCAGATTTCTCTGACTAAAGATTCAAGTACTATATTGAGTAGGAGTAGTAAAAGTGGACACCTTCGTTTTGCTCCTGAGATTAGAAAAAGTGATTTCAGTTTTTCTCCATACAGCTTTTATCAGTTTAAGGTTCTTCTAAATTTTTAATATGAAAGGATGCTGGATTTTGTCAGGTTTTTTCTGCATCTGTTAGAAATGACCATGTGATTTTAATCCTCAATTCTGTTTATGTGGGATATTATCAGGGACCCCCTACAGTGAGTCTAGGAGGGGATTATTTGATAACTCAGAGGGCAGAGGTGGTCTTATGCTAAGAAGAATCTTTCCCTGGAGTGACTTTTAATCTTAGTAGTCTTAGGTTTAGCCTTAGTGGGTGTGAAAGGATGGCCCAACCCTAAAAAGATAATGGGAAATCTCAAAAGGGTGATACAGATAATTCCAAGCCTCTGTTTATCCCTTGGGGAAGTGCACAAAGTAACAATGGTGAATTTGTGGTCCCCAGCAGGATATTATTTTTCTTTCTCTCTCTTGTCTGATTGCTGTGGTTAAAGTTTAAGGTACAACACTGAATGGGAGTGGTGAGGATAGATACTTGTTTTTTTTTTTCTTGTTATGCAGAAAATGCTTTCAGTTTTTCCCCATTCAGTATGATGCTGGTTATATGCCTTGTATCAATTTGAGGTAATAGCTTTCTATACCTGTTTTCTTCAGAGGTTGTTACAGTGTTTACCTACCTGTAATCCGAAGGTTTTTATATCATGGGTGTGTGATACTCATCAGGGTATTAATTCACCAGTGAGTTTATAGCTAACTGTGATATTGGGAGGTGAAGCCTGGTTGGAGGAGATGGGGTCATTGGGCATGTGACCTAGAAGGGTATATCTCCTTCCCTTCTCCCTTGATCTCTCACTTCCTCCAGCCCTCTGCTGCTTTTCTCTGCTTTGCTGCCCTGCCTTGGAGCCAGCCAACTATTGACTGCATCAACTACAAAGTGAGCCAAAGCAAATGTGTCCTCCTATAACTTTTGAGTGTTAGCTATTTTGTCCCAACAACTAGAAAATAACTAGGACAGAGTTGTTTTCGCAAGGGGGTTGTGCTCATTTGTCTGTTTGCTTTTAGCATGAAAATCATATTGAATTTTATGAAAAGCTTTTTCTGTAAGTAGCAAGATGATCACAGGATCTTTATGCTTGATTCTATTTGTATGGTGTATTTTATTTATTAATTTGCATATATGTGTTGGATTATCCTCGCAGCCGTGGTATAAAACTGACTTGGTCATTGTATATAATCTGTTCAATGAGGTTGAAATCTGCAAGAACTTTACTGAGATTTTTGCATCTATGTCCATCAAGGATACTGGCCTAACATTTTCCTTTTTGTTTTTTTGAGTTCTTGTTTGGTTTTACTATCAAGGTAATGCTGGTCTCTTAGAAGAATTTGGAAATATTCCTTCCCTTTCAATTACATGGAAAAATTGGAGGAGCATTAGTCATTGGTGTTATTAGTTCTTCAGAGATCTGATAAAAATCAGTGGTAAATCAACTGGGTCCTGGGTCTTTCTTAGTAGGGCTTTTATTACTGCATCAATTTCAGTAGTCTTTATTGGTCTGTTTGGGTGTTTTATGTCTTGTTTCAATTTTGAGTCATATGTATCTAGTAATTTATTTCTTGAACATTCTCTGATCTATTGGGATGTATATTTTCAAAATAATTTCTAATCCTCTAGATTTTAGTGATATCTGTTGTAATTTTACCTTTTTTATTTATGATTTTATTAATATGAGTCCTGTGTTTTGTCTAAAGGTTTATCAATCTTGTTTGTCTTTTTAAAGAACAATTGTTGGATGCAGTGATCCATTTTATTTCTTTTTAGTCTCGATTTCATTAATATTTGATCTAATCTTTTATTATTTTTATTGTACTGATTTTGGGTTTGTATTGTTCTTGTGGCTTTAGGACCTTCAGGTGTATCACTAGGTAATTATTTGGAATCACTCTTTTTTTAACTTGGCGGTCATATCTGTAAACTTTCGTCTTAGAACTGGTTTCATTTCCTATACGTTCTGATACATTTTCATTAGTGTTTGGTTTTAGTAATTTTTAAAGTATATATTATTTGTTCTGCATTGCTAATATACTTTCTTCCTGTGGTTTCTTTTGCTGTGATTTCTGGTTTTATTCCATTGTGATCCAGTACTATGTATGAGATTATTTCAAGTTTTATGTGTTTATTGATACATGTTTTATGACCTAAAATATGACTATTTTGAAGAAAGTTCTATGGGCTGCTGCTAAAAATGTGTGTTTTGCTGTTGTAAGAGGAAACACTATAGACACTTACTAAATCCATTTGCTCTGTGATGTTGTTTAACACTGATGTTTCTTTTCCTTTTCTTCCTTTTCTTCCTTTGTACATTTTTGGTTTGGTTTGGACCTATTTGTTTTTTTTTTTTTTTTGCTGTACTGGGGATCGAACTCAGGACCCTGCACTTGCTAGGCAAGCGCTTATTCCACTGAGCTATATCCCCAGCCCGGTTTGGACCTATTTGTGAGAGTGAGATGTTGAAACCCTCCCCATGATTTTGTTGCTGTGTTTTCCCCTTATATAAGTGTGTTTGTTTTATGAAATTGGTTTTACCAGCATTTGGCATGTATATATTTACAGTTGTTATCTTGGGACATTACCCCCTTCACCAATGTGGTCACCTCGTGTGTTCTGCCCAGCTTTAGTTTGAAGTCAATTTTGTCAGACGTAAGTATAGCTATTCCTGCTTGCTTTGGGGCACCTGATACTATTTTCTCATCATGTCTACTGGAGTTCTGAAGTTTCCTCTACCTGTGTATCACATTTCCCAGATTTGGGAATTTTCTGCAACAATTTCAGTAAATAAATATTTTTATGCCATTAGTCTCTACTTTGATAGCCTTGTCCAGTGCAATGATCCTAACGTTTGTTCTTTTAGAGTTACCTAGGAGCTCTTAGGTGATCTTTTGATTATTTGCTGCTGCTGCTGTTATTTTCAAAATTACTGACGGAATAGTCTGCTATGGCCATCTTGTTTTCAAGTCTTGATACTGGTTCTTCTAAGACTTTCAGTTAACCTATTGAATTTTCTTCTCCAGAATTTCTCTTTTTTATAACTTCTGTTTCTTTAAAAAATTTTTTACTCTTTCACTAATCCAAGGAGACAAATAAATAGCAATGTAGGTTAGACTAGGCAATAAAAGAAAAGATGTTTAAAAGGAAAAAGTAAAAGCAAACAGTGAAAAACATACATTTCAATGATAATGCTTTTGACAGGTTGTGTGAGGGACAGGAAAGAGAAGAAAAGGGAAGAAAACATAAATATAGCCTTTTTTTTTTTCTTTTTTTTGGTACTGGGAATCGAGCTCAGGACCTTGCACTTGCCAGGCAGGTGCTATACCAAGGAGCTATACCCCTGGCCCAGGAAACATAAATAGAAGTGAGAAAAGATACAGAAAATTTGGATCCAGTTAACTACAAGAAACACAAAATCAGAAGACCCAAAAAACACTGTGTGGTGAGAGAGATCCATGAAAATAAAAAGTAAGATGTATTGAAGTAAAAGCAATACTTAATATTTATACACGCTTACACTGCACACAATTCTAAGACAGGTCAGTGGTGCTTTTATAATGGAAACCTGGGAAATAGGAAAATTCACAGAAAAAAAATGTAAGCTATAAAATGGACTCAAAAAATAGTTTCAGCAATCCTAAAATTATTAAAGAAAAGTAGGTTAAAAAAAATCCTAACACAAGTCCTAAATTTTTTTATAGTAATTAAGTGTATAAATAATTTGTTCAGAGAAGAGAAAACAGATGGAAGGAGAGCAATTCAGGAAAGTTAAATATGTGTCTCTTTTGTTTATCTTAAAAATCCTAAATAAACTGTCATTAGGCCAAATCCAAATGTTAAAAATGGTAAGTAGTTTATCCTGGGAACACAAAAATTATTTAATACTTAAAATCCTATACACAGATTAAAAGAGAAAGTTATTGTAACACTCATAATAAATAAACCTCCATAGATGGATATTTGACACACTTGGTAAATATTTATAATATGAGAAGAAAAGCTCATGATAAAAGTTGAATGCATGGAGTTGCCTTTAACCTTATTCTTCCCACTTCACTGGCTAGTTCTTTCAATACTGAAGAAAGGGCCCCTGGATGAGTAATCTCCCAAATACAAAGAGAGAGAGCCTATTCCAGACTGTTTCATAAGTCTTACCGTTCACCTGATAAGGACTTCATAAGGAAGGAAAATTTTAGAGTGGTCATATGTATTGATGCAAAGTACTTATTTATTCATTAGCAAACAGAAATCTGTAGTATTACCTGAAATGTGTAATACCTAATGATATAGTTGGATTTACTCTAGAAATAAGTTTGTTTAAATTCAGAAATCAAGTAATATAATCTATATTTTTAATGTAATACAGGGAAGAACCATTTAAATATCTCAATAAATCTAGTCAAATATTTGATAAATTTCAGTGCCTAGTCATGATAAAAATCCAGACTAGCAAAAAATTCTTTTATTTGGAAAAAAGATAACTTCAACAAAGTATACAGCAAACATAGTAAATATTTGAAGCTTTCCCCAAAACCAGAAACAGCAAAACGATATCATTTGTAGTCAAAACCATGTTTTAGTTACTAGTTGTAGCCTTATAGCAAGGAAAAGATCAGAGGTTAAAAAGAGATTGAAATTTTTCTTAGCATGTTATGCATTGAAAATCTAATTAAGTTTACAGATCAATATTATTAGAATTAGTTTAGTATAGCCAATGTAGAAAAATGTAGTGTTTTTCTTAACAGTAACAAAAAATAGTTTTTTTTTTTTTTGGCGGTACTGGGGATCGAACTCAGGACCCTGCGCTTGCTAGGCAGGCGCTTATTCCACTGAGCTATATCCCCAGCCCAACAGTAACAAAAAATAAAGAAAATTTGACAACATGAAGTAGAATTAAAAATTAAAATATTTAAGAATAAATGTAATTACATTCCATTGTGATTGGAAAACATATTTGCTATAACGTTGGTCCTTTTAAATTTATGGAGGCTCTTGCTATGGCATCACATAAATCTGTCCTGGGTAGAATGTGAACTTTGCTGCTGGCAGTTCTTTCAGCTCTCATGTGGCCACTTCCTTCTGACCTCCTGGTTCAAATAAGTTGTCTGTTAATTAGTTGATGTCCTGTATGGAATATAACATTCCTTTCTGGCTGTATTGAAGAGCCTTTCTTTATGTTTGGTTTTAAAAATTTGTTATAATGTGTTTTATTGTGTCTCTCTCTTTTTTTTTTTTAATACCCTTTGGGATTAGCTCAGTTGTTGGATATGTGGGTTTGAGTCTTTCATGAGATAGGAGACATTTCAGCTATTGTTTCTCCAAGCATATTTTCAGCCCCACTGTCCTCTCCTTCTCAGACTCCAGGGCCATGAGGGTTGCATCTTTGTAGCAAGTTATTGTTTTGGGCCGCTCTTCTTACTCTGGGTCAGATGGAAGCTGGTGTTGGTCTCTTCTCCACTTCACTGATTCTCCTGTTGTCTGCCTTCTATACTAACCTCAAACAGTAAGGTATTTGTTCCTGTTATTAGATCTATAATTTCTACTTGGTTCTTTTTAATAAACAGTTTGCTGAGATTTTCTGGGTTTTTTTTTTTTCTTATTTCAAATGAATATACAATTACCAAGCATTGTTCTAGTGGCTCCTTCAAAATGGTTATACAATAATTCCAACATAGACCCTACCAAACTATGGGCTTCAGGTATTCCTGCAATTTATGTCAGACCCACTTAGTAAGTCAGAGTAGAGGATGAGGCCACAGGCCTACTTTTATAGTTTGGAGGTAAGGGGCTGTCTGAGCTGACTTTCTTGGGTGATGATGTGATACCCTGTACCTTATGGCCCCCCAAGCCTAGGGTCTTGCTTTGTCAGAAACCATCTTTCACTTTCAGAGCCCTCTGTGGTCACCTTCTGCACCATTTCCAGGACTCACAGTGGTACTTGTGAAACTCATAGTGGAGAGGAATGGAGAGGGGCAGGAGGCTCAGTGCTAGTGGTCCCTTTGTGCCCTTTGACCTGCATTAACATTTCTACTGTGGTGCTAACCTGTTATTTCACTTTAATTTACAAATAAGAATAAAGTATATGCGCAGAGCTACAATAAGACTAAGGAAAAACCAGTACGTTCTTTTCCTCTATCTTTGGCTATCTGCATTTTATGATAAATGTTGCATGACTGCCTAAATGCTAATTTTTTTCAGTACTTGAAAGTATTCTTAATTGCAATTCCCTCATTTTTCATTTTCTGTTTCATTTTTTGTGGAATTTACATTCCATCAATATAAGTGTTTTTTCCCCAGGACCATAAAACTCAAACCTCCCTTTACTCTTTGCTACTTTTAGAGCAAAATATTACTTTGTAAACTAACAAACCCACAGTAAATCAAGAATCTTGGGGAATGAATTTAACAAGAATCACAGAAGACTGCACAGAAAATATTGAGAGAAAATCCTACACATTTCTTTGTTAGCCTCAAAAGGCCTTTTCATACTAGAAGTTTTGAGAAGAAATTTCTGCCATCAGTTGCTGATATTGAAGCTTTGTTGTTATTGCTATTTTCAGTAGTTTGGCCAGAATTTCTTGTAGAACCTTTCTTTGTTATTCACAAGGTGAAGCCCTGTATCATCCCATCTTCAATTAGACATTTCTAGCCACATCTCCAATGGTGGCCTCTTCTCAGAGCCAGCTCCCAGGTAGCTCCCAGATAGCTCTGGATTCACAGCCTGGTCTAGGGATTAGGCCCTTCCATTTATTCGTGAGGGAAGAGACAGAATCCTTGCCCTACTCTTAAGAGTCTAAGAAACCCACAGAGGTGGCAGCATTGCTGTGGCCTCTCATGCAATTATTATATTACTGAAAGCAAATAAGTAATATTTTGTTACTGTCTCACTTTAGTTTTATAAAAATATGTATTTGATATAATCGGATAAGAAGAAAATAGGCTTTAGAGTCAGGTAAATTTGAGATTGGGTCCTAGCTGCCCTTCTAAATGTGTGCACCATCTTGGCATGTCTGTTAGCCTTTCTAAGCAACACAACACAAACATGTTGTTGACCATTATGGTTCTGAGACAATTTGCTACACAGCTGCAGATGATGGGTACAGCTGGGTGAACACAGAAATAGAATCAAGGGAAATTTAACAGGGGTTCAGCCTGCCCCTTTCCTCAGGCTTTTAGTGTACCAATGCATGTCTAGTTTTATGACTTCGGTATGGCATTCCAGCAGCTCAAATAATTAGGTTCTTTCTGTCTTGTGTTACCTGTTTTAGCTATACAAGTAATTCTATTGTCTTCTCCTCTGAGTGTAGATCAGAAGCTATTCAGAAGCTAGTGATTGCCTTGGTGTCCTTAGTCATAGCAGAGACACCAGCAGTGAATGGCTGTCTGTCAGCATGAAGAATTCTGGCCCTGGGTACCAGAGGTAGAGTACAGGGGCATAAGGCAATTTGCAGACATCTTCTAAGTGGCCTGAGTTTCTGCTGAAACAATCAAGAAGGAGCTGTCGTCTGAGGAGCTTTACCTTACTAACATAATTGTAAGGTGGTTCTTCATGTGATTGTAAATTGGGTTTGTGCTTCATCAATAAGCTTTTTGACAAGAAGCGTCCATCACAGTGGCTCTCTCATTTGCCACAGCAGAATAGAAAATGAAGTATCCCAATAATTGCATTATAGTTTCTTTCTTGTGGACAAGAAAGCAATGTGGTATAATTAGGTTTGATTGGAGTGCACATTTCCGGTAACATCTGAAATTAATGATGTTGCTATAGTGACACATCTGTGGTCACCAGTGCGTGAAACATAAAGTAATTCATTCGACAAGAGTAGACATCTGTTAACTGCCAGGATGCAGAGCATATTGACACTGACCAGAAATACTAGAGGTTATGTGATAAATGAACAAATGATGCTGAAACAGGAGGATGGATAATTTGTACTTAATCTGCTGGGAGAACTTTAATCTTCTCACTGGTTGCATTTGACAGTGCCATTGTTTAAAGAACAATGCTGCAGAGAATTCATAAATTTTAAAACTTAACTCAGGATACAGCCTATTAAAGCAATACATTAATTCCTTTGTTAGGGAGTTTTCATCTTAATGTAGAACAAAGCCATTACTAAAACACCCACTAAACCAACAGGTTTCTTAGGACTCACATTTTAATTATTGCATCTATTACCCAAAATGCCATGTTATTCAGATTTGAATCACATGTGAGTGTTATAAGACATTGTCATCATGAGGGAGATGCTGTTTTCAGAGTTTTTAAGAGAAGTGAAGCACAGTTTTTATATTGGTTATGTGTATACAAGGCTTACAGATCTCAGAGGTAAACTTTAGACATGTTTATTAATATCTTTGACACTAGAGGACAACTGTGGTCTGTCCTATGTAGTGATAATAACTGGAGTATTCAATTTCAATAAACATGTGCACTCTTACTGTCACAGTTACTCACTACAATGTATACTTAGATGTGAATGGCATAATTAACATTTTGGAATATTTGGACCTCTTGAGATACTTAGCGCTTGGCAATACCTGAACGAAAAGTCATACTACTAAGAGTCATAGTATGTGACTAAATATAAATGTGACTCTGTATTAATGTCAAATACTTTTGAAGACCAGTGCATACTTTAAAGTTTGATGAGTCAGTCTTCTCACTAGAGAAGTGTTGTTTCCATTCATTCATGGTGAAATCTGTAAGTATGTGTTTGGTGTAATCATTGATTATACATGGTTATTACTTGCCCTGGCTAGAATCTTGACAGATGATTCCACTCTGGGTCAGCTGCTCGCCTCTGAATTGCAGGCAGAGTTGCCTTTGTTTATATATTACAGTCACCTGCCTGCTATCTCCTGGTGGCCCGATAGAATCTTGGTGTGGCACCAAATCACTGCTTAGTAACACTGAATGAGAAGTTCTGCATCTGTTTCCAGTGTCTCCTCTGCTTAGTCATAAGTATATCTGTTGTCACCCTTTGATGATGCCTGCAGGACTTTCTCCTTAGAAATCAATTTCTTCTTTGCATGCCTTGCTCATTGAAGTCCAAAAAATCTCTGCTGTATTAAAGAGCTATAGCACTTTTTTCTCTTTATTTTAAAGAGAATTAAAAAGAAAAGAACAATAGCAAAATACAAACAAAACAAAGACATTAAAAATGATATGGGGTTTCAAACCAAATGATAGCGATTAATAGTGGTTGTTATATTACATATTGTTATCTTTGATGGAGTTGCTCAGATTATAAGATGTAAGAATGGAAGAATGATCAAACCATTAAAAGGAATAAGAAAATAATAATTTAAAAGAACATTAGAAACAATATATAGTTTCACTAGACAGGAGGGTAGGAATTCACCAATAATTGTTATATTGCATATTGTTGTCTTCACATAAGTTGCTCAAATTACCAGATGTAAGCAGAATTGGTCAAAATATATAAAAATAATTTTAAGCATTAACTGTTTCCCTCAATAAACCACCAGACAGCAGCAGTACAGTTACGCCAGTTATCCTTATATATATAAAATGCCTTAGTACTTTCTTTTTCTTCTTTCCCTCTTCCCAGTTGTTCCTTTGAGTAATTTCTTTCCCTTTCATATTATCTATTGTACATTTTGGGTTTTATTTACTCTTTCATGTTCTTACACTAGGGAGACAATAGGATGTTTACACATGTGGGTCAGATTTATTTCACTTATGAGTATGGTCTCTAGTTGTATCCATTTACCTATAAAAGTCTCGAGTTTATCTTTTTTTTATAGCTGAGTAATACTCCATTGTATAAAAATACCACATCTTTTTTATCCATTCCTCAGTTGATGGTTATTTGGCTTGTTTCCAAGACTTAGCTGTGACAAATTGTGCTGCTCTAAGCATGAGTACACATATATTGCTATAGTATGATGTTTTTAATTCTTCTGGGAAAATACCCAGAACGGGAGTAGCTGGGTTATGTGGGACTTCTAATCCTAGTTTTGTAGCACTTCTTTTTCTTAAGTAATCATAAGCAAACCTATTGTTACAGGAACTCTCTCTTGTAACCAAACTACTGTCATTCTTTTTGATCTGATAGCTGTCTTACCATCTGATTTTTAAATTAATTCATCTCAAAGTTTCCAATACAAGGGCCTACTTATTTCATGTTAAGATAAAATTTGTAGAAGTCTTCAACTCACTAAAATCATAAAAAGCATCTGTGGTAAGACTTGAAAAATTATTTTCTTATACTGACTCTTAACTGATTTACTCTTACTACATTATCTACTACTGTACACATGGGTAAAGAAAGCCTGAAATTATTAAGTTATAAAGTAAAACACATCATTAAAATCATTAAGTATTTTCAAGATTTCTCTTGGCATGTGAAGAAATTGTCCCTCCCCCAAAGGAATGTCTGTGTGTATATTCTAGTTTCATTAACCCTACAAGGTGTCAGTATACTTTATTCAAATGGCAGAATTACAAAGTTAACATTTCAGTATTTCATGATAAATGCTAGTCATTTGTTTGAGTATGTCAGTCTAAGCTGTTCATGATTTATTAATGATTTAGACATTTTAAAAGATGCAGTTATTATACTGTTATCTGATTCAAATGAGAAACTTCAGGATACATCGACTCTCTTAGACAGTATTTGACATAGCTGTTATACAGCTTTTACCACTAAATTTAACATATTCTCATGCTGGGTATAAAGATTGATCCCTAGAATCATCGTACCCTGGGAGACTGAGGCAGAAGGATTGCAAGTTGAGGCTCAACCTGGTCATTCAGTGAGACCCTGTGTCTAAATTATAACAAAAAAAAATTTTTTTAGGTTATAGGGAGATAGCTCCGTGTGAAGACCCTGCTTTCAGCCAATCCCCAGTATCACATAACAAACAAGTAAACATTCTCATTGCCATAAAAAGCAACCCAGTACTCATTTCAATGATTCTGTTCCTTTTCCCTTCAAATAGCTCCCAGGAAACCCCTAGTTTGCTTTTTTGTCTGTAGAGACATGTCATGTGGATAGAATTATATAACATGTCCTGTGTGTCTGGTTTCTTTCATTGACCAGTATGTTTTCAAGGTTTATCCATACCATAGCATATGTCAGTGCTTCATTCCTTTTTATTACCAAGTAATATTCCACTATATGGATATAGCACATTTTATTTTCCATTTATGAGTGGATGGACATTTGGGTTATTTTTTTGTCCATTATGGTTAATGCTGCTGTAAACATTCAAAGTACTAACCAAAGCAACTAGGCAAGGAAAAGAAAGTGGCGTCCGTATTGTAAGGAGAGTAAAACTATGTGTAACAGGGTTATATAAAGGAAATCCAAAGGAATCCCTTGAAAATACATTAATAAACAAGGTTAGTTAGATTGCAGGATGCAAGAATAAATTTTATATCCATCCACCAACATTGAGCTATCAGAAAATAGAGCTAAGAAAGCAGTTCCATTTATAATGGCATCTAAAAATAAAATACTTCTTACTCTTAAGTTAGAAACCCAATTCCCCAAATTGATCTACAGAATCAGTCTTATCACTTGAGTTAAAATCCAAACTACCTTTGCAATATGGGTGAGCTGACCCTACAATTTATATAGGGACATACCAGAAGGACCCTGGATAGCTAAAACAATCCTAAAAAACACACAGCAGACTCTTATTTGCACTGAGTTACATCTTTTCATTTTATACTTTATGTTACCAAAATGTCAAGAAATGATCTCTCTAATTTAAAAACTTACTGTAAAGCATAGTCATCAAGACTGGATAAGGACAGACACATAAATTAATGCAATAGGAGGGAGAGGCCATAAATAAATCTTAAGTGTATGGTCAACTGGCTATCAGTAGGGGAAAAGAACAAACTTTGCAGTTTTGCGCAAAAACTGATGTTGGACCCCTGCCTCACATCATACAGAAAAATTAACTCAGAACAGATTGTGGACCTAAATGTAAAAGTTTAGTCTCAAGTTGTTCAATCTTCACAAACTATTTGGAGTTCTCTATTTCATTCCCTCAGCTCCAGATAAGTAAATGAATAAGACTTTTAGGAATCTCAGTAGATAGTTTTGTAAACATAATCCAAAAGGAGAAAGAAATGGCTCAGATCTGGGCTTCAATTTTCTTTTAAATTATTTTTAACTAAATGTGTATATGCAACAATAAATACAGTATTTTAACATCTGGTATGTTTCTGAAGTAACTCTGCGTGTTTACAATTATTCTCACAATTTCTACAAATAACAGTAAGAAGCAAAGAATGATACATAGCATTATGTTAGGAATTTCAAAACTTGAGATATTATCATCAGGCTAAAAAAAGGCAGCTAATTAAAGTGATCTGTTAAAATAGTATGTAGTCACTTTAGAACTCCAGATTTGCTTCTAGAAATAGTCTGAGTAGATTGATTATAATTATTCCTCTTTGTTTGGCGGGTATATCTGTAGTCTGTGTGGTTTTATTATATTTGAAAATGCCAAATTTTTCTCCTCTGGTAATCTCTGGAAAAAGATGTCCCAACTAAATGATATATTGCACAATTTGAATACATGTAATGTCATGTATACTATGTAGTATTTTTTTTTAATTAGACTGTTTATTCTCCCTCCTTTCCCTTCCTTCCCCTCCTCTGTTCCAGTTTTCTCCTGGAAATTGAACCAAAGGCCTTTCCACTAAGTTATATCTACAGCGCTTTTTGGATTTTTCTGGTTTTTTGTTTTTAATTTGAGACAGGGTCTTGCTAAATCGGTCAGACTAAGCTAATTTGCAGTCCTCAGCTTCCCAGAGTGCTGGGGTTATAGGTGTGAATCACCACACTAAGCTTTATGATATAATTTTTATGAGACATACAGTATGTGGACCTTATAGTTCATTATGTTATTGTCTGTTGAGATTTTGCTAATAATTTAATTTCATTTTTAGTATAAACCTAGTGATTTGGACCTTCTAGTTCAAAAATTCTCTATATTTGATGTATATAAATGCTCTTAATAAAGGTTATTATACTGTAGAATGTTATACAAAAATGTAACTACCTAAGGATTTAGGAGTTTATGTTTTGATATGATAAGACTATTGTGCAACAATTATACCTAATCCTAGCTGGATTTTATAATTAGGAAGGAAATGACCTTGACAGAATGTGTCCATGTGTACAAAATAAGAATGGAAGCCTTCAGGGCAGTCTTAAACTAGATAAAGTGAACCTTCTAAACAGGTCCAAGTGTCCAGAAGCTCCTCATAGTGTACTGGTGCATGTAAGTCTTCATATATGTAGCTGTATTTACATGTAAACATCTTACCCTGATTACTTTCTAAAATTGTTGGGGAACTGGGTGCGATGGTCTGTACCTATAATCTCAGCTACTAAGGAGACTGGCAGTAGTTACAGTGAGTTCAATGCTAGCCTGGGCAGCTAGCCACATTCCATCTTAAAACAACAACAAAACCAAAACAGTGACAAACCAAAATGTTTAGTAACGGGAAAAACAATGTCTAGAAAAGGTACAGGAAGATCATTTAAATCTGGGCCCTTGTGTTAAGTTTAATTTTTAAAGCTTTGCAAAATCTTCCTCATCTTATCTCATTTTCATTTGTGTATTTTTTGTAAAGTGTGTATTGAAAATAAGTTATGGCACGCTTCTTGAAGTGACCTAGTTGTATGCTGTATGTGATATTTGTACAACTAAGGGGGTTTTAGTTGCTTTGTCGTAATTTATACTGAAGCACTGTATATAGCCTTTAAGCCATACAGATTGTATCACTGGCCCTGGTTGCATCCTTTGTACATCCCTCATCATTCATTACTGCTCTAGTTGTTCACCATGTTCACATCTGCTGATGGGCATGTTGGCTGTGACTGTATCACTTCTAGTTGCTTTGTAGCAATTGGCTGGCCAGGAGTATTTGATTTCTTGTCTTCTTGGTAGCAGCAGCACTCATGTATTTCAGTTCCTTTTTCTTTATTTAATGAATGGAAATGAGTAAATGAGTTGCTAATACTATGAACAGTAACTATAGTTCTTATGACTATATCATGTTTGAGACATCATGAAAATAAGTGTAGTTATTGGATCAAAGCAGCTATCATTTAGCTTTCATTATTTGAACCTCACCCAATTGACATTGTATTCAGTTTTGAAGGAAAAAAAATAAAAATGAAATATGTGAACTGCCCGAAACAGCATCTCCCATTGTGTCTAGAAGTTGAAGTACAATTGTAGATCTTGTATTTCTAACTTTCTGAAATTTTCTATAGTCTTGCTTGACCTACTGGGTGTGACCAGTTGAGAAAATACTCACAGCATGATCTCCAGACTGCTACACTTGGGCTCATTGCCAGGTGGCTCACACCTGGCATCTTGAAAAAACAAAAATGATCTGTTTTAACTCCAGATGTTGTCACTTACTTGGTGTACTGACCAGTACCTACCAGGGTTTTTGTCTCTGCATGTGGCTCCCATAGGAAGCCCATATAGGATCCACTGGAATATACATGCTTAGGTTCTAGAGACCCACCCAGAGGGCATGTGAAGCCATGAAGCTAGGAGGCCTTTCATTCTGCATACATTAGGCACCTCAGAAGCATCTTAGCCCATGTAGCTCCTGCCTTCATATAGCATAAATTCGCTGCTTAAACAAATTATCAACTAAAACCAAAATATTTTACAATAATATTTAGAAGTCCCCAGAGCTTAAGGGTGTGAACATAAGCGAGTTGTATATGAATAATGAAGGTTACGTTTTTTATGCAAAAACAGGTATCAAAATTAGTTTTTGTCATCAAACTAATGATTACGTAACAAGCCAGTCCTGCAAACATAACCTAGGACTTTATACCAGCTGTGACTCCAGCAGCTCATGATTACAATGTGATGACTGACTGTTCACAGCATTACTGATAATCAGATGGTGTCAGCAACCATAGCCATTGGCCTACCCTATGAATGTTAATGTGCTGTTGTATTTAAATTCAAGCATCTGCCACTGTGCTCTGTGAAATCCCACTCATAGTGTGCTCTCTGAAATCCCTTCTTTAAGAAGCTCCCTTATAGAAATAAGATTTGATAGCTGCATTTTTAGTAATAGCAAATATTATAGGCCAGTCTCAGGAATAAAAGGAGGGAAGGGGCTGGGGGTATAGCTCAGTGGCGTAAGTGCTTGCCTGGTAAGCACAAGGTCCTGAGTTCGATCCCTGGTACCGGGAAAAAAAAAAAAAGAAGAAAGGAATAAAAGGAGGGAAGTGGACATGACTCACAGCTTGAGGGATACATATCACAGTGGTGATGGGAGGATCCTGAGCCTTGACTGCCTTGCTTATTACACTAGTCTCCATGTATGGTAACATGGCTGAGAACTATGTATCTGTACAAGTTGTACTATTGTCACATTCTTGATTTGACACATAAAATGTAATTAGTAGTGGAAACCAGGTGACAAGGGACAGCTCTGTGTAAATTTCTATGAATCTGTCATTCAGAATCAAAAGAAAAACCACATTGGTTTGGGTAAGAGTAAGTTAAACTGGATTTTCAACTTGGTTTGGCTTTAAAAACCACCCAGGGGATTGGGTAAGTCATGGAGGTGTGACCTTAAGCACTATATTTGGTCCCTGACCTCTTCCTCTTGATACAGTTTAACTACTGTGGTTTCTGACCACCATGATCTAAGCAGCTTTTCTCTTCTGTGCCCTTCACCACAGTGTTTTTGCCTTGGAGTCAACTTCTCATGAATTGAGCCCTCTGAAACCTTGAGCCAAATAAATCTCTCCTGTTCTAAGTTGTGTATGTTGGGTAAGTCCCATGGACAGAGAACTGACAGATACAGTCATATTTTCTTTTCAGTTTAATATTTTCCCTTAAACTAGAATGTGTCATATGTAAAGCATATTTTATCTCTGTCAATTCATTAATTATAAACTAGAGAACTATAGTTACTTAATAAGTTTCTAGCATTTCACATACTCAAAAGTACAGTCATTCTCCTCCCTGATTTCCAGTTACATCAAAACATCACAGATGCAGTATCCACCAGACTGTGCTTCTGTGAAGATTGAGGGGATAAAATAATACAGGGAAGAAGCTAGTACACAATAAATGAGCATGATGATTTTTAAAAGTGAATGTCCAGCCAGGCATGGTGGTACACGCCTGTAATCCCAGTACTCAGGAGGCTGAGGCAGGAGGATCGTTGTGAGTTCAAGGCCAGCCTGGGCTTTAAGTGAGCTCTAGGCCAGCCTAAACTACATAGTGAGACCCTCTCTCAAAAAGACCAAAGAAACAAAAAAAGTGGATGTCCAATTATATATATTGGCTGGGAGGGCCACATCAATTTAGACATCCTTGTTACATGGATGAGAGAATAGTCCTAGGAAGTGGGACCTCTGCTGTGGTTATCACACCTTCTCAGGGATTTGTGAGTTGTATAGTAAAAGCATTAGTGCATATTGGCACATTCCCAAGTATTGGTTCTGATAACATGTTGGCCAAGCACAGTCAATCATTTCAAAGGTTTTCTTTCTTTGGCCAGGTTTTAGATTGTTGAAGTCATCCTTTTCTATGGCATTTTCCACCCAGAAGGTTTAGCTGTAGAATGATGAATACTATATAATCCACATTTATTTTAATATGAAGAGCTCAAATGTTGATTGTTTTTCTTGGAAATTTAAAACCCTGTTCAAGCTGGGTGTGGTGGTACAAACTTGCCATCCCAGCAATTGGGAGGTGGAGGAAGAATTATGAAGTCCAGTCCAACCTGGACTGCATAGTGAGTTTAAGGCCAGCACTACACAGCAAGGCCCTATCTAAACAAAATAAAAAATAAAAATTGTTCAAATGTGAAGGAACATGTATGAGACAAAACCCAAAAGCTCATTTGAAGAGTCCAAGATGGTGGATTTGATGTAGGCAACAGTCTGCACCTGCTGCATGACTAGAAATTGAGATAGCTAGAAAGCAGCTACCTCAGTAAAAAGAAAGAGAAGGGATCCAGGAATCATGAGAGAGTTGGCAGGAAAACAAATCATGACAAAACAGAAAGTCAACACAAATAAAAAGCAAAGTACTCCATAACCCCAGCCCCAGCCTGCTCTGGGGTGGGGAATCTGACTCAGCCAGCATAAGGCAAGCCCAGAGAGGGTGGGCAACCTCAGTGATATACACTGGACTGGCAGCTCCAGACAAAAGAAAAACCTACTGCTATTGCAAGCTGTAACCTCAATGTGGCATTTTCTCTGAAAGTAACCACACATATGGCAGATTAGCTTTAGAGAAGAAATCCATTTGATTGCTTGCCAAATCTCAGAGTAGAAGGAGTTATGGTTTGAGAATGAGATCTTCTGGGGACCAGAATTGATAGAACAACATTTCAGGGTATCTCCTGGGGATACCGTAGGAGACCGTCGTAAGAGATAGTCATGGACAAAGGGAGGCTAATTGCAGAACTACAGAGAAGCTGAAGTAGTGGAGAGCTCAGATGTAAAGGGTACATTGGTTTATAGCACATCCCTCTGTAATTAGGAGTGAAGCCCATCATAAGTAGTTTTTGAGGAGTTTTGGTCTGAAAGCACAAAAGGTAACGAATACTAAAAGCCTCGGGTTAATACACCCCCCCCCCCAGGCAGATAGTGCACCACTGAATAGGCCCAGCAGGAAAGGCAGGATAAGGGTTAGCATTCTTATCGCAACAGTGTAGGTGGTTGTGCAAACACAACAGGTCCCAGATAGACCCATTATCACTCTTCCCCTCTGGGCAGATACTAGTACTGTAGGTCCTAGGAAAAAATTCATTCATCCAAATATCTAAGCCCCCTACCACCACCACAGGAGGGGCCTTGGGCTCAGGAGGCCTTGTTGAGCTGTCTGGGGACCTGGATCACCTGGTGCCAACCCCTGCCACCACAATTCGGAGGGCCCTTTGCCTGGGGAGGCCTCGCTGAGCTGTCTGGGTGCCTGGGTCCTCTGGCTCTGCGCCCCCCCTCCCATCTCAGGAATGAACCTGAATCCCCAGAAACCTAGGGATTTGAAAATAACAAAAAGAAAAAGCAAAATGCAATCTCAGCCAAACACCCCACCCAGAATATGTCCAGGAAAAAACCTGGAAGAGCATGGAAGTCACACACTTGAAATCTCTGAAATGATAGCAACTGAAGTACAGAACCAAATACATCAGGTACAGAGGAAATCAGATCAGAAATAATTGCTCAAGTATAAAAAGAAATGACCACCATAAGGAAAAAATTGCTCAGCATGTCAAAAGAAGACATAGATGAAAAAATAGAGGAGCACAGAAAAATGATGGAAACCTTCAATGAACAATATAGGAAAGAGATAGAATGCATGACACACATTCAAAGAGACATTCAGGAAATTAAAAATTCTATTGACAGCTGGAAGAACCACATAAATGAAACAGAAGATAGACTCTCAGACCTTGAAGACAGTATTGCAGCTAGTGATTGTGAGAGAAAACATCCCTTAAACATAACAAAGGAAGAGCAAATAACAATTCAACTCCTGCAAGATGAGGCAGAAAAAAAATAAAAATAAAAAAAAAATAAAGCTGATGGGTGTCAACAAAGATCAAAGGGCAACATGAATGACATAAAATGACTATTTCAAGAAGTAATACCAGAAAATTTCTGAAGCATGGGACAAGCACCTCATATACACATAAGGCATATAGAGCCCCAATTAGCCATAACCAAAATAAATCTACACCCAGACACATAATCAAGATCCAAGAAATTGAGCAAAAGCACATGATATTAAAAGTTATTAGAGAAAAGAAACCTCATCTATGAAGGAAAGCCCATCAGAATCACAGCAGACTTCTCAAGACAAACCATCAAGTCAAGAGGAGCTTGGACTAAAGTATTTCAATTTCTGAAAGAAAACAACTTCCAAACCAGATTGCTATACCTTGCAAAGCTATCTTTCAAAACTGATGGAGAAATAAGATATTTCCATGACAAAGATCAACTGAAGAAATTCATGAGCACCACACCAATTCTTCAAAGAGTACTGAGAGATACTCTATAAAGAGATAAAAGTGACCACAGTGTCAAGATCAACAATTGAAAATAACTACCAAGCAAGGTAAGCAATTAAACAGAGGGGGAAAATACAGAACCAATAGTGGGAAAATAACATGACAAGGATAAGTCAGTACATATCACTAATAACCATTAATGTAAATGGTCTCAGTTCATCAGTTGAAAGAAACAGACTGGCAGAGTAGATGTAGAAACAAAATCCAACAATATGCTATATTCAAGAAATGCATTTAACTCAAAAGGAAATCCTTAAATTGAAAGTCAAAGGATGGAAAACAAAACTCCATGTGACATGAACCCCCAAAAAAGCAGGTGTAGTTATTCTCTTTGCAGACAATGTAAACTTCAAACCAATAATGATTAAAAGAGATAAAGAAGGTCACTATATTCTTGTTAAGGGAAAACTGCAAGAGGAAGGGATAACAATCATAACTATATATGCACCAAATGTAGGAGCACCCAATTATATAAGGCAAATTTTAACAGACATGAAAAATAAGTAATAATACAATTGTAACTGGAGATTTTTAACACCACATTGTCACAAACAGATCAACCAGACAAAAAATCAGTAAAGAAATAACAGAACTAAATCAAACATGTGAACAAATGGACTTAATAGACAATTACAGAGTAGTCCACCCAACAACAGTATAATACACATTCTTCTCAGCTGCATATGGGACATTCTCTAAAATAGATGACATGCTAGCACATAGACCATGCCTAAGTAAATGTAGAGGAACTGAAATTAACCCATGCATATTATCGCACCATAGTCAATAAACTGGAAATAAATGATAAAAGAAATCGCAAAAGCTCCACAAACACATAGAAATTAAATAATACCCTCCTGAACAATGAGCAAGTCACAGCAGAAATTAAAGTGGAAATTAAACACTATTTACAATCAAAAATGCAGATGTAAACTACTAGAACCTTTGGGATGCAATGAAAGCAGTCGTCAGACAGAAATTTACAGTAGTGGATGCTCACATCTGGAAAACAAAACAAACACAAATAAACAACGTTATGTTACACCTCAAACTTCTAGAAAAAGAAGAGCAAGTTAATCCCAAAGCCTGAAGAAGGGAGAGATGAGAGCACAAATTAACACAGTTGAAACTAAGAAAACAATGCAAAGAATTAATGAATCAAAGAGTTGGTTCTTTGAAAGAATAAGTAAAATTGATAAACCCCTAGCCACCCTTATCAATAAAAGGAAAGAAAAACAAACTGAAATCCATGCAATAAGGAATCAAAGGAGTGATATCACTGCAGATCTTGTAGAAATTCAGATCATCAATACCTACTTCAAAAATCTTTTCTATCATAGGATGCAAACACAGAATAAGTGGACAGATTCTGAGATACATATGAATTACCAAAGCTGAATCAAGAAGATACAAAAATTCTGAATAACCCAATATTAGTCAGTGAAATTGAAAATATGGTAAGAAACTTACCAACCAAAAAAAGCTGAGGTCCTGATAGATTCATAGCTCAATTCTACAAGAAATTTAGAAAAGATTTGGTACCAATTCTTCCCAAACTCTTTTAAGAAATAGAAAGGGAAGCAGTTCTCCCAAACTCTTTCCTGGAGGCAAGTATTACCTTGATACCAGAACCAGAAAAAGAACTAACCAAAAAGAGCTATAGGCCAATCTCCCTAATGTACATAGATGCAAAAATTCTCAATAAAATACTAGCTAATAGAATGAAGCAAATCATCAAGAAGATAATACCCCATGACCAAGTAGGATTCATCCTAGGAATGCAGGGATGGTTCAGTATACACAAATCAATCAATGTAAAATACCATATCAACAGAACTAAAGACAAGAATCATATGATCGGGCTGGGGATATAGCTCAGTGGAATAAGCGCTTGCTTAACAAGCGCAGGGTCCTGAGTTCGATCCCCAGTACCGCAAAAAAAAAAAAAAAGAATCATATGATCATCTCAATAGATGCAGAAAAAGCTTTTGATAAAGTCTAACACTTATTCATGATAAAAAAAAAAAATCCTACAGGAAATTGAAATAGATGGACTTTACCTCAAAAGCAATCAATGACAAACCAAGAACCAACATTACACTAAATGGACAAAAACTGAAAGCTTTCACTTTAAAATTAAAAAAAAACAACAGGGATGTCCACTGTCACCACTTCCTATTCAAAATAGTTCTGGAGACACTAGCCAGAGCAATTAGACAGGAGAGAGAAATAAAAGGAATAACGATAGGAAACACAGAATTGAAATTATCTTTATTCACAGATGACATACTACTCCACATAGAAGACCTCAACAACTCTACCAAAAGACTCCTAGAATTAATCAACAAATTCAGTAGTATAGCTGGATAAAAACTCAACACTCAAAAAGTAATAGCATTCCTGTACACAAACAAGAAACACACAGAGAGAAATAAGGGATACCATACCTTTCACAATAGCATCCAAGAAACTGAAATACTTAGGAACTAATCTAACAAAAGAAGTAAAATATCTCTATAGTGAAAACTATAGTACTCTGAAAAAAGAGATTGAAGAGGATTTTTAAACAATGGAGAGATATTCCTTGCTCATGGATAGGAAGAACCAACATTGTAAAAGTGGCCATACTCCAAAATGGTCTTATAGGTTCAATGCGGTTCCAGTGAAAATACCATTGGTATACCTCACAGACCTCAAGAAAATATTCCTAAAATTCATCTGGAACCAGAAGAGACCCAGAATAGCAGAAGCAATCCTGGGAAACAAAAACAAAGAAAGAGTTATCACAATCCCCAATCTGAAATTATACTTCACATCTGCTGTTAAGTATAAATCAGCATAGATGCAAAAATCCTTACTAAATACTTGTAACCCAAATTAAACAGCACATTAAAAAAATCATGCACTTGGGTCTGGGGATGTAGCTCAGTGGGATAAGTGCCTACCTGGCAAGTGCAAGGTCCTGAGTTCGATCCCCAGTACCACAAAAAAAAATCATGCACCATGATCAAGTTGTTTCATCCAGGTATTCAGGGATGATTGACATAAATAAATCAATAAATATACCACATAAATACAAGAATAAAAGTCTTATAGTTATCTTAATTAATGCATTAAAAAGCCCTCCACAAGATTCAGTGTCTCTTCATGCTAAAAGTACTTTAAGAAACTAGGTGTTGAAGGGTCATACTTCAATATATTAAAGATTATACTATGGCCAATCTGTAGTCAACATTATCCTGAATTGGGGAAAAACTCAAAATGTTGCCTCTAAAATCAGGAGTTGGGACCATGATGTACATTCTCACCACTGTTATTCAGTGTAGTACTTCAGATTTTTGCCAGAGCACTTAAACAAAAGAATGAAATAAAAAGATACAAATGGGAAAGGAAAATGAGAGATGATATGAACCTATACTTAGAAGATCATGCTGATTCCACCAAAGGATTTTTAGAACTTCTATATTTATGAATGTAGCAGAATATAAAATCACCATTAAAAACCCAGTAGCTTTTGTTTGTACCAGTAATGAATCAGCTGAGAAGGACACCATGAAATCAGTTCCATTCACAATAGAGTAAGAAAAAAATAAAACTTGAGGAATAAATCTAAGAGGTGAGAGACCTCTACAATGAAAATTACAAGAAATTAAGATGGAACTAAAAGATTTCAATATTTGTAGAGCAATACAATATTGTTAAAATGGCCTGTTACCAGAAGTGATCTGAAAATTGAATGCAGTTTCCATCAGAATTCCAATGACATTCTTTACAGAGGGAGAGAGGGAGAGAGAGAGAGAGAGGGGGAGAGGGAGAGAGGGGGGGAGAGAGAGAGAGGAAGAGGGAGGGAGAGGGTGAGAAAAGGAGA
>PVLD010006643.1:0-29947 GCA_004027595.1 Dinomys branickii | reverse complement strand
GATAGTAGCACAGAACTAGATGGGCGCATTGTTGGAATAGGGAAAATGGAAATAAACCTACACAACTACAGCCATCTCATTCTTGATAAAGGAGCCAAAACTTTCTTTAGAGAAGAGATAGCCTTTTAACAAATGGTACCTGGGAAACTGAATATTCCTATGTACATAATTGAAACTAGGTCCCTGTCTCTCACCCTATGCAAAAAGAAATTCAAAATGGATCAACAGACCTAATTATTAGATATGAAACTGTTAGCAGACACAAGGGAAACACTTGAAGTGATAGGCACAGACAGAGTTCTGAATATAGGAAATAATACCAACATTAGACCCAAGAATATAGGAAATAATATCAACATTGAACCAGTGGGAGTACATCAATTTACAGAGTTTCTGTACAGCAAATGCAACAGAGTACAGAGACAGTTTAGAGAGTGGAAGAAAATCTTTGCCAGCTGTTCCTCTTCACAGAGGATTAATACCTCAAAGAAATAAAAAACATTAAACCGAAAAAGACTAATAGCACTGTCAGTAAATGGGCAAATGAATGGAATAGATGTTTCATAAAAGAAATCACTAATAAGTGTATGAAAAAAGTTCAACAATTTTAATCTTTAATGAAATGGAAACCAAAACTACATTTAGATTCTGTGTCATCCTGGGCAGAATGGCTATCATCGAAAATAGACATACAAACAGCAAAATTTAAATGCTGGAAAGGATACCAGGAAGAAGAATCCCCTCTACAATGCTGTTACGAATATAAATTAGTGCAGCCACTATGAAAGTACATATACATTCCTCAAAAAATTAAAAATAAAACACCATGTGATGTGTCTGTACCACTCCTTAGGCACTACTCCTCAGGTATCCAAAGGAATTAAAGTCAGTTAACCATAGATAGAACTGTACATGTATTTGTTTTGCCACAGTTTGCAATAGCCACGACATGAATCCAGCCTAGATACCAAAAAATGAATGAATGGATAAAGAAAATGTGGTAAATGTACACAATGGAGTAGTATTCAGCTATAAGAAAAAATTATATCATTTGCAGGAGATTGCATGGAAACTGTAATCCTGAGCCCTGAATCTTCAAGTACAGATGCTCTTCAGCTTGCCAAGGGGTTACAGTCCCATTCCAATAATATTGTAAGTTAAAAATGTTCTTGGTTAAATATAACTTGGCAACACATTAAACTCTACGATGCTGGATGCTTCCCTTTGTGAAAAGAGCTAAATTAAAAATTTAGAGTATGAGTTCTACTTAATTTGTAGCACTTTCTTACTGTCTTACCATCGAAAAATTAAAAATCTAACCAACATAAATTAGGGACCATCTGTATGACTGTTCTCTGCTTGTTTGCCCTATGGTCACTTTAGATCCACCAATTCCTGAAGCAAACTAGTGATCTTTATTTTGTCACTTAATCCTGAACATGTTTACTTTCTTGTTGTGACTTGTTAAATGACTGCCAGCTCGGAGCAGAGATAGTAAGCCAAGCATGCTCCTAGGCCTCAGTTGAATACCACCACATTTAATTCTCAGGTTCAGTAAGTTCTTTTTAAAAGATTTGACTTCACCTCTTTTTTACTGTCTCTTAATGTTACTTCCATAAACCCTTTGCCTGGACCTTGCTGTCAGCCCCATGCAGTGATGGACCGACAGGAGAAACCATACACCTTTCTTAACATGGGGAGAGGAGACCACGAGTACAGCCCCTTGTCATGTCAGGAGAAGAGCTTCCCTTGGTGTCCTCCTGACCTGACACGGGCTGTCTTCCTCACGTGACACACCTGTCTGCTCTCCAGCACTGTCCCTTGTGTCCCCTCCTTCCACTAAGAACAATATATTTGCATTCTCAGACATAGGCAACTCTTAGAGCTGTGTCCCATGATCACCTTTGGGTAAAGGCCTATTCTCTGAGTCCAGGTTCATGTCCTATCTCTGGAGTAGTCCTGCCTTCCATAATTTATTTACTGCATTCTATACTAGGGCCTCCCAAAAGTAGGATCATTTTCTGGTAGCTTTTCCTAGCCACAAGGATCATGAGAAAACAGTTCTTTGTATTTTAGGCACATAATGCATTATCATATTCTTTGCAGTATCTGTGAAAGACAGGAGATACTTTCTGTTTTATAAAGAGGTAAACGGAAGCATGGAGAGTTTAAAGCAATTCTGTGAGGTGATACAACTCATGCATTACCAGCAGAATTTGTACCTAGTCCATCAGTCCCCAGTTCCTATGTGTAGTGATGCCTCTTAATGAATTTTTGCCAGGTTAATATTGCATAAATTCAGAGTAATTTGAAATTTATGTTAATATGAGTATTTGAGACTATGACCCCATGCTGAGGACAGTGGCAACCAGGACATTGAACAGTATAGGAAGAGCAACTCTATGAGAACAGCTCTGTTTTCCATTCTAAACAGTTTTTATTTACTGTTGTAAACAGTGAAGAGTCTCTGATGATTTTTAAGCCAGGGAGCAAATGAAGAGATTTTAGTTTTAGGAACACAGCACTGATGAGAAATGGGTTAGAGAAGATTGGACATAGAGTTCGAGTAACTTGAAGAGTCACAAATCAGGACAAGAGATGAAGATGGCAGGACCAAGGGATTCCAAAATAGAAGCCTGAGAGGGATCATTTTTCAGGCAGAATTAAGAGATTTCAAAGTTGATTCAATGAAGAAAACAAGAAGAGGAGACAGGATAATGTGATGACAGCAATGCCAGTAGTAGCCATGGTGAGAGTAGTTTCAGCCTTTTTAGAACTTCTTGCTTCAGCATGTCATTGGTATACCTGTATGGTCCCTCTGCCATTTTCTGGTGGCCTTAAGTCTGAGTGGTATCGGACTTTCCCTTATTAGGCATTGCTCTGTGGGGGAGCAGTGACTCAGGGGATGCTGCTGGCTGGGGAGGTGCATAATGGTGAGGGAAAAGAGGCTGAAGATGTGAGTTGTGCATGGGTAACCATGAGGTGCACATGTCTAGCAGCACAGAAAAGCTCCTTGGAAGTAGAGTGACTTGGGTCAGGTTCTGTGAGACAGTGGACATGGCCCCTTGGCTTTGTGAAATGTCGTGTCTCCACTCTGAGTTAAATTGTAGTGGCAATGAGAAAAACAGTGCAAGGGGCTCAGTAGAAAAATGCAATGTTATTTCTTTATTTAGGAGTTTGGTGTACTTTTATAGCTTGTCTGGAAACCTAAGAAATAGATTATTCTTGGTACATGCTATACCCGTGTTCATTGTCATACTTCTTTAGCTTTACTGCATATATGAAATGGTTCATAATACAAAATTAGGTTGAAAGAGTCTCATTAATCATAGCCTATTTACAAACTGCAGAGAATGGTATCAAACTTCTTTTGCCTGCTAAAATTATTATACTGCACATTCTGAATATCAGAGAAAAAAATCTGAAGCAAACACCACAGTCATGTAATCTGAAAAGATATTCTTAATTTAAATAATATTTTAAGTGGCAGTTTGAAAAACTTCATTGGACATATAACAGAGGTGAACTTTTTATTTATTCTAAGATAAATCAACATATTTCAATATCTTACGGAAATCACATTCTTATTAAATACTTTATATAAAGCATTTATAGGGATTACCCATTTTATTTGGCAGTTTGAGTGTTCCAACTATGCTATTTAATATAATCTAGTATTTTAAGTTAATTTTAAGTAATTTTAAAGAAATAGTTCTACTTTTTAATGAAAATGTCATAAACTATTCACATACATTTCTTTTCTACGCACATTTACGAAACTGAGGAGGCATCTATTCATTACTTAGAGACCACGACCATCTTAAAGGGTATGTGTAGAACTTGTTAAAACTTATAAAACTGACAAGCATCCCCAATAGTTGCCGCTATTTAAAATTTATAAAACTGTAATATAATACATTTGTTCTAAGAGCCTTTATCAAAACAGTGTCTAAATAGTATGAAGTATAGACTATGAAATGTAAATTTTTTTATTTTTCAGTACTGGGGATTGAACTCAGGGCTGTTACATTGAACTACATTGCCTGTTACCCCTAGCCACTTTTATTTTTATTTTGAGGTGGACCTTCCTTTTAAAGTGAGTTCTGTGTTCTAGTGGTTATGAATCAGTGGCCTTTTTTTACTTTGAATACAAATCCTAACCATGGAGTCAGTAGATATTTTCAGTATCATGTGTGGCAAAGAAAACAGAAATTAGTATAAAAGACCATATAAAAAGACCAACTTCCATTCCATTTGATTGGTGGAGCCTTTGTGCATGTTCATTAGCTCAGTTCATTACATCAGGACTTGCCATTACATCATCAGTGGTCAGTCTTTGTATGTAGAAGCCCCAAGGAAAGACAAGATTCAAGCACAGCATATTGCCGCATGTTATATTTGTGGTCATAGGGTGTTTAAACTTTCCTGTGTGTCTTCACTTCTGGGAAACCAGGAAAGCTAGTCTATGCATCTGTAATATATGTGTGTTTAAATCAAGGGTGATATATGGTACATGGCCCAACTTTCCTTGTAGGCTGTGTAAACAACTCTTTTGATGATTCTGCTGTGGTCTACTGAGTAGCAAGCATTAAATAAGCAGCACATCCTAATAGCTCTACTTTAGCTCAACTAAGGAAACTGTCCTCTTTCACAAGTTTCCTTCCTGTCAGTCCAGATAATATAAATGTGTACAAAGAGTTAAATACATCTGGAATATGTTACTTCAACTAAAACTACTTCAGTTTTCAAAATAGGTTTTCATAAAACTGATAAGACACCTTAATTCAAGGTTACTTAATATCTCTCTGAGGCAATCCTCTGTACTGCAATTATGAAGCCAGTGACTCAGTTTTCTAGTTGTATGCCTGCCTCTTTCAGAATAGGCAGAAGTTGTATTTACATCTGTACCGAATAACAGATACAAGTTACAAGACCAGTGATGGTGAACTATTCAGAGCTTTCAGTGATAAACAGCCTGCTGCATGCAGCACATGTGCCATAGTTTCACTACCACTGACCTAGACTTTCTTCATATAAGTAGAGCTCCACCCACTGTTAAAGGTTTTTTAAAGGGGAGCTTTACTGCTAGGAAGAAAACTCACCGTTGCTCTCAAGATGGGAGTGGTAACCAAAGACATTCTTGTAGGTACTTTGTGTATCATAGCATGCTGTCCCTGCTGCATTAAAGTCTGAAGAGCAGCATCAGGAGTGTGAAGCACCATGGCTTTTCTTACGTTGCCTGGATTAACTGATAGTGTTGCCTTTGTTTTAGGAACTCTTACCCAGAATGAGATGATATTTAAGCGGCTCCATCTGGGTACTGTTTCCTATGGAACTGACACAATGGATGAGATCCAGACCCACCTCCTGAATTCTTACTCACAGGTATGTGGGTTTTCCTCTGAATGTGCTCTGCTCTCTGGAGCATCCAGCACTTGAATTAAACTGAATATGTTATGTGGTAATCTGTAAATTAATAATCCTCTTTGATTTTAGCTTTCATCATCATGTACCTGTTACTGATTCTAAGTCAAACAGGTCTGTATAAGCATTTCTACATTAGTTATAGAAGGCATAATGAGCCTGAATTGTTTATTCATACTGTATATTTAGTGAATAATTTGTAAACATTTACTGTTAACAGTATTTTGAAGGTTATACAGCTCAATACTATAGCAATATGTTTCCTAATGCTTCCTTTTTCTACATACAGAGCAGTAATTAATAAAACTTTATTAAAATTTTAAAGGTAAATTTTTTTCATCTTTTTCAGTAAGCAAAATAGATGCCATAATGCAATGAGTTATCATATGCCTGTCACTTAACTTCAATAATAATTATCAGTGCATGGCTGACTTTATCTGTAGCCATTCTCCTTTTATTTTGAAATAAAGCTCAAATATAATTTTATTTTTAAATATCTGTTATGTGTTCCTAGTCAATACAAGCTTTTTTAAAAGAATTATTGCCTCATAAGAGCCATTTGAGATTAAAAGAACAGGAATTACTTTTTTGCAACCTTATGATACAGCCTAGATGATGTCAGGTCATCTTCAGAAGAGACAGGCACTACATCCCCAGCTCTGGCTCATTCTCCCTTTCTGTATTCTTGATGTTAGTCATGTCAGAGCCTTTGTGTGTGCATATACTGTGTTTCAGTCAAATTGAGGATTTATGGGGTGCTGGCTCCATGTAGTGTTTATATCTCATTCATTTGGATTTCTTTTTACCTATCATTAAAAGTTACTGATTTAATATAATTAAATCTACACTTCAAGGTAATTCATTTAAAATGCCAGATGCAAGATTGTAGTTTGTATCAGAAACTGTTAACTTTCTCAAGATACTTTTCTGCATGTTTGTTGGTTTGCTTTGAATACTGTACAAATAGTCCACGTCATATAGAGTAAAGGCCTAATATTCAAAGATGAAAATAGCTCACCTCGGTGATCACAGCTCAGGTCTCAGAGGGCCGCAGCTCTGATGTCAGCTGAAGAGCTAGTATTTATATTAATTTGTCTCAGACAGGATTTTGCATAGATAAGACTAAACTGCACCTTACCATTGCAGCTTTTGACAGAATTTAAGCATAGGATTCTGTTATAAGTAATGTGTTTCATTTCTGAAAAACTTTTCTTTCTTCTGTAATTGTTGCTAGTCTAGCATAGGCATTACTAAGAAGTGAAAGCATCTTAGATGTATATTTATTGTATATACTGTTTTTCATATATGTGTATACATGCACAAACACACACAAAACCAAGCATTTAATCATATGGATGTAATTTATTTAGATACAAGTATTTTTTAACCTATATTTATTATTTTCAATTACTTTTAATTTTGTCTTTTGTGGTGGAGATCAAACCTAGGGCCTTACTCATGTTAGGAAAGTTCTGAACCACTGAGCCATATCCCCAACCATAAAATATATATTAATAGAGGAAAAATCTAAAAGCGGGAAAAGGATAAAACTTTCCTTCTCCTAGGAATCTATGTTTAGATTAAAATGGTGCAAGGTAAAAGTGTTTTTCATCGGCCCTGAATCAAGGCCAGCAGTTTTCTGAAGCTGTTAGTTTCAAGCAGGAGCCTAAAGTGGTATCTTTCTATGATCTGTTGGCCATTTCAGAACTTTAGAAATGTAATGGTAAATTCATTAGAAAGAAACAACTAAATAAATTTTACTCTGCCCAGCCCCCGGGGCATGCCAGGCACTCTACCCAGCCCCCCCGGGGGCATTCCAGGCGCTCCACCCTGCCTCTGGGACAGCCCTGAGGACTCGCCTGAGCCTGTAGACAGGACCCGCTGACAGAGCCTGGCGGTTAGCAGTGTAACCCCGCCTACCAACCAGACACCCGTGGGCTGTGAGGGCTTGCCAAAGGGTGATTCTCCACCTCCTGCCATAGCAATTTGTGTATACCCACATATTATACAGCACATTTAGAAGCAGCCAAGTCTCTTCCCAAAGTAAGAGTGTGAGGGAGTAAATAAACCAAAAGTGCAGTTATTTCCAGTGGGAAGACCACTGACAGGATGGTAGAACAACAGTGAAGTGAAGAAAATTGATTAATTGAAGGAACCATCATTTATATAACCGAGTGAGAGGGGCAGGGATGACATTATGTAATGCAATATCCAGTGGTGGCCCCCTACTATTTTCTCTGAAATTTGGTGTTTCCTTTATCGTTTTTGTGTTAACAAATGCAAAGACAACACTATGTAATGCAGCATCTAGTGATGGTTCCCTGCAGTCTCCTCTGTAATTTGATATTTCCTTTATTGATTTTGTTATATAAATACGAAGATAACATTATGTTATACAGCATCCAGTTCCAATTCCCTACTATCTTCTCTATAACTTGGTATTTTCTGTATTGTTTCTGTGTTATTCTGGGTTCTTTTGTCTTAAAAAAAATGTAAAAAACAAAAGTGTTTTTCAAACATTATTCATTGCATTTACATGACCCACAGATTAGGTTATAATACTTCCAAATAACTTATTTTACTAGGAAAAACTTAGAAACAGAAAAGATGAAGAATTATTATATGGAAATAATAAATATTTAATATTTACATCAAATAGAATTTTAAAGATCATTTTTAGTAAAAGCTATCTGTTGGGCAATTAGGCAATACTTTTATGTGAAATTGATATCACTCCTTGTTTGAGTTCTGTTTTATTACTTACATGACAATAGTCTAGTAGGTCTACTGTAATGTAGCACAAATCTTTTATAACCTGATTATATTCTTCCACTGGAAGCATTTGGTGATAGAGGGCATAGTCTTTAATGGAATTTATGTGAAATTAAATTATGTAAGATCCGTAAGCATAACATAATTGAGAAGAAAAAAGTGGCTGAGCTTCTCTGCTGTAGGAGTGGTGACTGAGTACAAAGGCAGGGCTGCTGGGCTGCTGAGAGTAGCCCTAGCCCAGCAGTGGGCAGCACTGTGATTTAATGGTTAGAGGACTGACTGATGGTTCAGTAGCTCTGTACACCCAGTCCAAACACCAGACCTTGATTTCTAAGAATTATCATGCGGTCTCTGAAATGACTTAGAAAAGCGTGGGCCAGTCCTGTTGGGGTCAGGTCAATGTTAGGAGATAAATAACTGAAATCACCACTGTGAAAGTGATAATTCACTCACATATATCCTAGTACGATGACAGCCACAGGGTGCAGTGAGCAGCTGCTTCACCATAACACGATTTTGAGATAGGACTGGGCCATTTTCCTCTGAAGGCACCCACTAATGTGTCTAATTACTGTTAGGTACAAAATCTAACTAATTCACAGATTGTTGCAAGCTATATGGTAGTAAGGGAAGATTCTTACAAATTTTGTTATGCTTTTAGCTTTATCCTAGTTTATTTACAATAGTTTTTCAGAAAACTGAAAACCACTGTGGTCATACCATTCCATTTTGTTAACTTGCTCTGTTTTTAGAACGAATGAATAAACAGGAGTTATTGAGGACTTAGAAAACCAAAGTTATACTTGAAGTGACTAAACTAAAAGGAGACTGCCAGGTTTTAAGTATGATAGCAAATAGTTCAAATATTTGACAACCTGGAAATATCAGAACATTTTATATAACTAAGACAGAAACGTAGATCATAATAATGGGTGCTATGTAGGACATAGAATCAAATAACACTAAACCACAGTTTTTATTTCTTGTTTTTTATCATAGCTTATAAAATGATATAGATTGATCACTTCTGGGTTTACCACCTAGTCCGCTGATCTTTAACTTTTTTATGACATTTCTTGCTTTAAAGATGCATCCTCAAGCAAGTGGAAACAACTCCAGTTCAACACCACCAAGAAGATCCCAATCTTTAGCCCCCAAAGTTAGGAAAAGCGTCAGCAGTCGGATCCATGAAGCAGTGAAAGCCATTGCTCTTTGTCACAATGTGACCCCTGTATATGAGGCTCGGGCTGGCATTAGTGGGGAAACTGAGTTTGCTGAAGTGGACCAGGACTTCAGTGACGAGAACCGCACCTACCAGGCATCCAGCCCTGATGAGGTGAGTCGCACCCCTTAAATAACCTGGTTTCAGGGTTTATTTTTCGGAGTGCAAAGCTGTCATCTCTGTGCTTTTAACTTGGGCTCAGTGGGCATGCAGACTTATCCTTTAGTGCACTGAGTGAAGGGGCTGTGTCCCAGCCCTACTTCCAGAGCTGGCTCTACCTGAAGGTCAAAAACCATCTGCTCTTTCTATCATATGGCCCTCTTATATCACGCAGGCCTTTCAGATATGGACCTATTGTCCTAATGTGTCAATATTTAACAAAACATCTGAGAATTGTTAACGGGATAATAAGAAAAATCAGTTTTGCTGATTTTTAAAATTGTGACAGAGCCAAATTTTAATAAAGCTGTTGAAACTTGGGACTAATATATGCTATACTATTCAATTTCATCTTCAAATGAATCATAAAATTTGCATATTAGATTTCTAGTAATTTTGTTAAAATTTAAATACAACAATTTTGAAAAGAGAATTAAGGAGATGTAAATAATTTCAAAAGGGCATAATCTTAAATCTGCTAAATTTGTCATTTCTAACTTTATATCATTTCTTCATATCCAGACTAGTAAAATTCATTAATTTATTCCATTTCCTATGTGGTCTTAGCATATTTTGTATACAGTTTTGTATACACTGTCTCTTCAAAGTTCTTGAATCAGTCTGTAAAGTGTTCAAGCCAGTTATAGAAGTAACATGATCAAACTGGTTTCTTCAAGTACCTTATAAAACTGGGTCATAGTAGTAAGTAATTAGCAAAAACTACCTCCAATCAAAGTAAAAAGAAAACATCTTACCTCATGTTTTAAAGTAAGGAGTTTATTAGTACAGCTAAGTTTATTGCAAAAGAGGAAAAGTCTTTTTGCCATAAAACATCACAGTCAAGAAACACGATGCATTCTCATTGGATGACAGCCTCCTCATGGGCAGACCGTGCAGGTGCTAGAGAGGCGAGCAAGAGTTGTACCCCATACACTCCCTGTGGGTACCTGAAAAGGACAGCCTGGAGAAAACTGGGAATGCCTCAGGCATTAAACAGTCACCATATGGACCAACAAGTTCACTCCTATGCATATACTTGAGAGAAATGAGAACATATATTCACACAAAAACTTATACATATGTACTTATAGCGTTATAGCTAGTGTGTACCAACAGATAAATAAGAGATGGCTTATGCACATGATAGAATATTATTCATTAACAAGAAAGGAGTGAGTCACTGGCACATGCTGCAGTGTGAGTGAACCTGGAGAATGGTATGCTCTGTGAGAGAAGCCTGTGACAGAGGCCACATGTTGTATGATTCCACTTATATGAAATATCTAGTAAAAAATCCATGGGGATGGAGAGCAGATTAGTGATTGCCAGTGGCAGAGATGTAGCAAAGAGTATAGGGATTTCTTTTCTGGGGGAGAAAAAATTTTAAGTTGATGGTTATAAAACTATGAATATACTAAAATCCATTAAATTTAAGTGAGCAAATTGTAGTAGTGGCCTGTGTAGGTTCTGTGATGACGTACAGTGTATAGAATCTGCAGCGCTGTAAACACACCCTCATATTCCTGATGAAAATGTGTAAGTTATAGCGGTGAGTTTATTAACATGTTAGGAAATTACTAGAACAAATTGAGAGCCTCAGAAAGAGAGAAGGAAGTAGATGTGTGTTTTCTGAGAGGATAGGAGGAGCTCTACTCTCTATGGATACATGAGGATGGGAAGCAACTTTTATTTTTCAGTTGCCCAAAAGCAAGTTTCTTTTATTTTGTGCACACTTCCAGAAGCAGAATTATTCTTTGTTTTTTTTAATGGCTAGGAAAAACCAGTCATATCTCCTTTTCTATGAAAGTTGGTTGCAATTGTGTCTTGACATATGTTGGGCTACAAAGCAGATGGGCAGTATATTCTTATGCAGACCAGGAACCTTGTCCCTGAGGAAGGACAGATTTTTCATGTCAGCAAGGTTCTTAACCCGGTGTACACATTAGATAGACTTCTAGCCTTCTTCCTTTTTTTCTTTTTTAATAGCTATTTTTTAGGTATACATGCTAGCACCTCAACTCCAGAAATGATACTTATCCATAGATCTAGTGGTAGCTGGCATTTCCCCATTGTGAAAATCCAGAGCATCTTACTTACAATAGAGACCTGTCTAGTACTATAAATGTTTTAATTTGCATTATTTTGAGGGTGAAGCCTAATATTAACATGTGATAAACTGGCACAGATGTGAGGATGTGTTACCCTCTTCCACTGGTGGTTACGTTTTTTTGTACACTTTCAGAGATGGTAATTCAGCAGCCCTCCTCAAGTGTCAAGGGGACATAGAGACATATGTGTGACCTCAGTTACTTTGTTCTGACATCACAATAATAAGGACAATGAAAAGAAACTATACTGACAGACATATGATATTTTATTTTATCTGTTTTTTTGGTACTGGGAGTCAAACTTAGGGCCTTGCGCTTGCCAGGCAGGCACTTGGAAGGCAGGCGCTGTGTCACTGAGCTATATGCCCAGCCCTGTGATACTTTATAAAGTAAGTTACTGGTAATTTTTAAAGTTTATTTTTAAACTTTAGTTATATAGACACATCCTTTCTTTGTTTGATCATTATATTGTTACATTAACCAAAATAAACCAATGCAGACATATATAACCATGTTAGAGCATAAAGCTAGTTGAAAAACAGATCAGAGTTTTAAACTTGAGAAGCTAAAAACATTTTATTATTCACCTGTCCTGAGACCCAGCATATCAAAGATCTGCTTTTCTTTCTCTCAAGCCCATTGCCTTTCTCTTTTCCATGCAGTCTGCAGCAGTACCCCATGATCTCACAACCACGGATAGGAGCCTGCATGCTTTCCTTTCCTTCACCTCATTGTCAAGTCCCACCAGCAACGACATTTGAGTCTGCGACTCTAGTAACTCATCCCATTCTACTGAATGCACTTCTGTATGGTCACATAGCTTTCCCTGGATTTCTGCCCTTGGGGAGCCTTTTGCTTTTAGGCCTACAAGACCTTCTTATTATCTGAAACCTAACCCACATGCCTGCAGCTCATGTGTAGTGATTCCCAAATGTGAGCCACTTGAATGCCCATACAACTCTCTCGTAGAGGTCCTGCTATACTATTTGAAATGCTTTCCCTGACTCATAAGCAACCACTAGTGGTGGGCATGTCTGTATTGGGTGGCAGCTACTGTGGATTTTCAAAATGTTATTATATTACTATTAGAAGTTTTATACTATGCTAACTTTTATAATAAGAATTTTTTTGATAATTTCTTAGTCAACAAAAAAGATAAACAAAAATGAAGAAGGACCTACAATTCCATATCAGCTAAGCACAAAACCAGCACCTTGACTGTTGGCTGCTGTTTTGGGACACTTTGGGGCTTATTGGTGACTCTGTGTCCTTGGGGTCCCTTGGTTCATGTAATACCCCAGTTGGGCTTTGCATGTGTCCTCCTCCTATCACTCACACTGAAGGTTCCTTGGAGAGTAACCATGCCTCTGTTTTATTCATTCATGACCTTGAAGTGTTAGCTCACCACAGTGGACTCAAACTGCATGGGAAACAGACTACTGCTCATTTAGAGATAGGGAAATAAACATATCGTTATCTGAAAACAGTCCTATAGGAAGGGTAGTCCATAAAACCATTTCACTTGAAGATCAAACAGTAGCCAATTCCTATAATTTGACAAGGCTATCTCCAGTTTAGAAGCATTTGTGTTCTTGGTCCGTAATGAAACACTGCCACTTCTCCAGTTTCAGAAAACCCTGACACAGTCTATGAAAACTGGAGTTAGTTGAGCTGTTGGTGATTTTCAAGCAAGACACTCCAAAATATAAAGAGATAAAGAAGGAACTTAAGGAGAGTGGAGCTCCATCTTTTGCTCACACATTCCCACTTCTTGTTTACTCATTGGGCATAACTTTTGGTGTACCTTTCATCATTACTGTATTAGGTCTTACAATGTTGGCTATAAATATACTAAATTGCTTATGAGGCATTTTAATACAAGTTTTGGGATTAAGTTGTGTGTTGGGAAAAAATGTTTTTTAAATGTAGGAAACCCAGGAGAAAATGCATACCTCAACAATCATAAGAAAATCTGGGATCTCTAAAACTGACAAGATGTGTAGATTTACATGAGTTATAAATTGTCATCTTCCTAGCAGTACACTGTAGTCTTTGAGATACATACAGGTCATTGATAACTGCTTTTTGCAAGAAAACAAGCCATCATTATTTTTCTTACAAAGAAAGGATTGAATTCATTGTTTACTGTAGCACTCTAGACATCCTCAAAAATTCTGTAAGATTATCTAATGAGGAAGAATTCTTTCCTAGTCATAAGCATGGGAAATTTAGACTAGTGACATTTTTTCCAAGGAAAATTGTGTTGAAAATTTTAAAACTATTGTGTATTCCCCTTATTACTTACTAAAAGAAGTACAAATTTCATTGAAAGTACATGGGATTTTTAAAGTATTTACATGTCATAATACTTTTAAATCTTAGGAATTCAAATTTGAGAGATTTCATTGATTCAAAGATAATTAAGAATTTAGAGAAATTATAGAAACTGCTAACCTTATAGTTAAATTTTTCTAGTTGTTTGAAAATTGGACAGTGGTAAAAAAGTGGTAGAACATTAAGAATCTTTTAAAAATTCCTTACACATCTCTGAAATCTGAAAATGAAAACAATAGATTTCATCAAAATTTTTAAAGAGCTGTATTGACATGTGATGTTTGCAAATCCCCAAAGCCTCGGGAAAATAATCTAAATGGTTCATTATTTAGCTTATTGAACTTCATTGCAGTTAGGTTGACAGATGGTAGCAATGTTTCCCAATCACCAAAGTACCATTTTAAAAGCACTTTTTATTGAATAAAGTGCTTAGAATATTGCACCCTGGAGCTTTATTTAGGGAAGTGGTTCAATTGATGTTTTTTGTTTAACCTCAGCTTTGACCTATCAAAACGAGTATGGTTAATAAGCAACATTATCAATTAAGAGGCTAAATTTTGGGACATTCCATATCAAGCCTATACTCTTAAAACCCTATTAGTTCACGGCTCTTGTGTCATGCTGTTCTTTAGAAAGAGTGTAAGTTGTTAAGCAGCATTTTCTAGCTTTGTACATTCAGCATCCACGCTAACCTCTATAACTTATCAGTTCCTGTCTTGTTCCTAAAAAGAATGTCCTGTAATTTAAGTAGAGTGCTCTGTCTTTTGAATCTCTGATACAACAGTTGGCATTACTCACAATGTAAGCTGTCCTGATTTTCTTTTCCCTGAAATCAGAAAAGATCTTTCATCTTACCTACATATGAGCACAGATTAATTTTCCTTATACAAATAATGAAATTCCAGAAGAATTAATTTTAAATCCTTAAAAGTCCTGTGAAGCAGAAGCATTAAATATTTGCAATGATGTGTCATCTATGGCATGTTTGGGGATACTAGAAGGTGCAGAGAGTGGTGGAAATGTCAAAGTGTAAATAACTGATTTTGTATTCATGATGTGGATCCTACTTATGCCCCGGTCATTGTTTCTTATGATAAGTGATCAATATTTCATTTTCTCCAAGAGAGTAGAAAGTTCTGCTTGCCTGTCATTTGTCTCTCCAGGCTCAGCATAGCAAGCTCCAGCTGAGCAAACATTAAATGCTCCCTGGAAATTCCTTCACAGAATTAAAATCCAGCCCTCTTCATTGTTTAAGAATGTGTCCAAGACAGCTGCAGAAAGCCAATAGAGAACTCATGTCATGAACAGTCATAAAAGGACATAAGACTAGGGCCCCAGAGTTCAAAGGTTATCAACACAGGTGATCCAGGCATAATGGGACTGCAATCTTGAAGACCTATGTGGGTTTTGGTTCAAACAGGCCAACTGGCTGTGACTTCTTACTCCTATAAACTATCTGTTACTATTCTTTTACCCTCTATGGATATATTTTCTTGTTCTGTGTTTAAATATTGTTTCAAAATGTAGCTATCAGTGCCTTACTTCAGCATTTATATTATGTGCAAGAATCAGGATTAGTAATTTACCACAGTGGATTATTTAAAAATAGAAGACCATTATGTCCTTAATAGCATTTCTTTTGGCTTTACAAAAGTAAGGACTAATATATGTGATGTGCTATATTTTTTAATTCATTTTATTGTGTGTGTTTATTGAAGCAAGACTAATTGTGGTGGTTTGTCAATATATTTGTGAAGAGCAAATCATTGTCAGTGACACAGAGCCTTCACTCTGTGACCTTGAAGACCAATAGAGAATAAATACTACATAGCATGTCTGTGAATATTGATTAGCAGTTTTGCCGGATGATCCAATTGAATTTTAAGTTAATAATTCTATTAAATTAAAACAATGATTGTAATAACCACAATCAAAATGATGAGAGATCAATAATTAAATTATGATTTATAAAATACATGGTAAAAAATGTATCCTTACAGTAGAGCTAACAGCTATGTGTATGTAATTTTTAATATAAAAAGGGAAATTTCTGCCAAACTTTCCAAGTTTAATAGCACAAAAATTCTGAGTTCAATTTTCAGTACCAAAAAAAAAAACAGCACAAAAATTTTTAGATAATGGAGCTACCAAGAATTAAGGATAAAATATTTCTCCATTTTTTATTTCCTGCTATATAACGTGTGTCCTAGTTTTACTTCCCTACACTGGTTATTTATTATGAAAAAGTATGAATATATGAATGAAGTACCTTTGATAAAGGCAATTTAGTATAGTAATAAATAACCTATGGAGATTTAGCTTAAGCTCTCACTTAAATATAGTTTTTAAATTCACATTTTCATTTTTTACCTGTCATTATTATCAATCACATTATATATTAAAAATTTATAAAAGCTGCATATAGTCAGAGAAGTAGTCATTTTTTTCTTATGTTATTGGTACATTTCAAATATGTGTAGTGATAACATTCATTGTATAGAATTTATATCTGCATATAGTGTATGTTGCATCTTTTTTACCACTCCTCTTCATTCAGCCTTTCTTCCCCTTTATTTAGAAGAACTTCGTTTCCATTTTTTTCTTTTTTTTTTTACTTGTACCCCCCCCATTACTCTTCTCATTTGAAAATTTTCTTCCTATTTCCCACTGTGTATTATACATTTTGGTTTTCACTTACACATTGGGCTTCTTACATCAGAAAAACCATGTGGAATTTACACCTGTGTGTCTGATTTATTTCACTTAAGCCTGTGGTCTCAAGGTACATTTGTTTAGCTGTAAGTACCAAAAACTTATTGTTCTTTATGGCAGAGTAGTACTCCATTCTTTTTTATTTTTTTTAAATCCCTTCATCTTCTTTATCCATTCATCAATCAGTGGCCATTTGGGCTGTTTCCAAGACTTAGCTATTACAATCTGTCACTGTAAACATGGGTGTACATAAGTCGTTGTGGTATGATGCTTTTAATTCTTTCAGGAAGATACCAAGAAGTGGAGTAGCTGGGTTGAATGGAACCTTTACTTTTAGTTTTTTGAGGCATCTTTGCGCTGATTTCTATATTGATTGCATCAGTTTATACTCTCGCCAACACTGGAGAATGTTTCTTTTTTCTCTACAACTTCACAAAGCATTACTTACTGATTTGTTGATAATAGCCATTCTTTGGGGAATGAGGTAGAATCACAGCATTGTTTTGATTTGTGTCTCTCAAATAACCATTGATGTATTTTTTTGCCTTTTCTATTTCATCTGAGACGTGGCTGTTCATTTCAGAGGCCCATTTTTTTATTGAGTCTATAAATTTAGAGAGTCTGATTTTTTTTCTTTATATATTCTAAATATTAGTCCTTTGTCTGAGGAAAAACTGGCAAAAATTTTTGCCTACAATATGGGTTCTCTCTTCACTCTGCTGGTGGCTTTTTTGTTTGTTTGTTTGTTTGTTTGTTTGTTTGGAGGGGGTTGTGTGGGTCTTGCTGTGCAGTTCAGGCTGGCCTTGGACTCATTTTGTAGCCGACTGGTCTCAAATAGGCACTGATCCCCTGCCTCAGCCTCCTGAGTGCTGGGATTACAGGTGTGCGCCACCACACCTGGCTGTTGATAGTTTCTTTTGCTGTGTAAAAGATTTTTAATGACATCCCAGTTGTTGATTCTTTGTGATAGTTCCTACTGTACTATTGGGGTTTTGTTCATAAAGTCTTTGCCTACATCAGTGTCTTCAAGACTTTTGTACCTTTTCTCTATTCCAGCAGATTTAATGTTTGTTGTAATATTTAGATCTTTCATCCATTTCAATTGTAGTTTAATGTATGGTCAAAGATACTTACCTAGTTTGAATCTTTGGCATGTGACAGACCAGTTTTTCTAGCACCATTTATTATTTTAAAGAGAAAAGAATGGAAACATATCAACAACCAAACAGACATAAACCAGAATAACACAAAAACAATAAAGGAAATACAAAATTATAGAGAAGATAGTAGGGAATTAACAATGGTTGCTGTATTACATAATGTTATCTTTGCACTTGTCATTCAGTTATACAAATAAAGGCATGTATGAGTAATCAAACAATTTTCTCCTCCCTCATCTCTGTTGTTCTCCCATCAAATCAGTCATCTTCCCTCTTAGAATAACTGTACTTTTTGGTTTTATTCATTCCCTCGGGCTCCCATATTGGGAAGACACATGACTGCTTCAAATTATGCTGCAACAAACATGGGTGCACACAAATTACTATGGCACTATGTGGAAAAGCACCCAACTTCAATGACGATACATAGACGGGCCCAGGCACACTAGGATCAGCACCCCACTGACAAGCCCTCAAGGCCCTCGGGAGTTGGGTTGGGTCCGTGGGGTCACCCCTGTGTACTTCCAGGCTTTGTCTTGATGCAGCACACCTGGGGACCCGATTAGGTCTGCGAAGTCACCCCCTCGGACCTCCGCGCTCCACCCTATCTCTGGGGACCTGGTCCATGTCCTCAGGATTTTCATGTAGCCCATGGGGAACACCCGTCCTCACACAGGCTACTGAGCTTCCTGTCAAGGCCCCTGGAGTCTCCTCATAGGCCACCAGTGCCTCCCTACAGGCTTCCTATGACTCTTTGGAGACTATTCCCACCCAGCTAGAGGACCAGGTTTGCACCCTACTTCCAGGTCTTCGCCTTCTCGCACCTCTCGTTCTCCAGTGCTGCCACTCCTGCCCCTTACAGCTAGGCATTGGGTGCGCTTACAATGCGGGGCACAAGTAGCGTGAGGTCTCACCCACCCGTGCTCACTGAGGTAGTCTAGGGTGTTTACTAAGTTTAGCTATTCTAAGTTATTAATTCTAGGAGACAATTGGAGGAGTTTCTCAGGTATTCTGTGTAGAGTATGTTGTCATCTCTCGATCTCGAGGACTGCTACTTTTTGTATAATTTGTCGCTGTGGGTTTGTAGAAGTTTCATATGTGCAAGCAGTATGAAGTCCCTCTTGTTGCTCATATTAGTAGTGTAGAGTGGGTCCTGAAGCCAATGGACTCAGCCTGTTGCTGTTGGGAACACATGTTGGGTGCAAGGGGTGCCGAGTCTCAAGGTGCTCACAGAGGGAGTTCAGGGTGGGAGCTGGAGCCCAGTATCTTAGCTCGTGTTTCCTGCTTGGTGTTGGAGTGAGAAGGGTGCAGGGCCATCTGGCCCACTTCCATCTATACCTCACTCTTACTGTTGTGCTCCAGTTTCCGTTTGTTCATTGACTGGATCCCCAGGTATTGCCATGGCCCTAGGGTCGCTGCCGCTGCTCTCTGCTGGTAGTTGCTCTCACAGGGGAGAGGTAACTGGCCACAGCCTCAGGGCAGGTGCAGAGCTGATTGTGGCAGGCTGTGTACTGTTTGCTTTGTCTCCACCTTGCCTTAGGGTGCTGATTAGAATTGGTCGCAGCAAAGGGGCATTCTGCTTTAGTGGCTATTGTACCTTTTCATTGTCAAGCTGGGTTTGACAACACCTCCCAACTGCTGCTGCCTCTTTTCTGTGTTGCACATTTGCTGCTGTGGTTTTGGTCCAGCTCCCAGAACTCCACTCTCCCTTGGCCGAGTCAGGAGGCTTCCACAAGCACAGGCTTCTGAAACTGAAGCTGCAAGTGTAGGAATGAGGGAGCAGGCTGAGGTTGTGTATGGAGTGGTGACTCCCTCTTTCTCCTCCTCCTCTTCCTCTAACTGCACCATGGCAGCTGCCTGAGCTTTTCCTCAAGAAGGGATCTTGTTTGCTCTTTCTGAGGGCTTCAATTCTCATTTCAAATCCTTCCTGGGACCAGGGGACCTGCTTCTCTCCTTCTTGTCTTTCTCATGTTGCTATATTCCAGTGTCTGGGTGGCAGTCCTCAGGGAGGATCTTTCTGTGCTGCTTAACTGGTCACCATCTTCCTGGAAGGCCTCTCTAGCACCATTTATTAAAGAAGCTATCTTCCTTCCAGTGAAGGTGTTCGGCTCCTTTGTCAAAGGTAACGGCCGAGTATATCTGGAATTGTTTTTGCATGTTCTAGTTTGTTCCACTGATCCTTGGGTCTTTACCCTGCAGTAGCATGCTGGTTTTTATCACAGTAGCTTTGTAGTATAATTTGAAGTCAGGGATTGCTTTTCCTTAATATCTGCCTTGCCTTTGTTGCCCAGAATTGTTTTTGCTATTCTGGGTCTCTTCTGGTTCCAAATGAATTTTAGGGTTGTTTTCTCTAATTCTGTGAGATATGCTATTGGAATTTTGGAGTTGCATTAAATCTGTATAACAATTTGGAAAATATAGCCATTTTCACTATATTAGTTCTTTCTACCTAAGAAAAAAAGATACTTTTCCATTTTCTGATATTGCTTCAATCCCCTTTTTCAGAGTTCTGCAGTTTTCATTGTGGAAGTCTTTTACTTCCTCCATCAGATTGATTCCTGGGCATTTCAGTTTTTTTAATGGTATTGTAAAAAGTGTTGTTTCCCTAATTTCAGTGTCAGTGAGTTTGTTATTTGTATATAGGAAGGCTATTGATTTTCTTTGTGTTGACTTTGTATCCAGCTACTAAATTTATAAGTCTTTTAGTGGAATTTTTGGGGTCTTCTGTGTAGATTGACATGTCATCCACCAATAATGATGATTTAACTTTTTCCTTTCTTTTCCTTTCTCCTTTTATTTCTCTTGTCTGATTGCTTTAGCCAATGTTTCCCAGAACTATATTGGATAAGAGTGGTAACCCTGGATATCCTTATCTTGTTTCTGATTTTACAATGAAAGCTTTCAGGTTTTGTCCGTTTAGTATGATGTTGGCTGTTGGTTTTTCACAGATGGCTTTTATCAGATTTAGATAAAGACCATCTATTCCAATTTTCTGCAGGGCGTTATCCTGAATGGATGTTGGACTCTGTCAAATGCTTTTTCGGCATCTATTGAGATGATCATGTGATTTTTGTCTTTGGTTCTGTTGATATGGTGTGTTACATTTATTGATTTGTGTATGTTGAATCATCCTTATATCCCTCAGATTAATCCTGCTTGGCCATGGTATATAATCTTCTTGATAATTTACTGTATTCTGTTTGCCAGTACCTTTTTATGATTTTTGCTTCTATGGTTGTTAAAGAGGTTGCCATGTAGTTGTCTTTTTTGGTTCAGTCCTTCTCTAATTTTGGTATCAGGGTAATGTTTGTTTCTAAGAATGAATTTGGGCATACTATTTCCCTTTCCGTTTTATTAAAGGGTTTGAGAAGTAGTGGCATTAGTTCTTCTCTAAATTTCTTATAGAATTCAGCTGTCAATCCATCAGGACCTTGGCTTTTCTATGGTGGTAGGTTTTAATTACATCTTCAATTTCATTGACTAATACTAGTCTATTTAGAAATTTTATATCTTCTTGGTTCAACCTTGGTAATTTATCTCTATCTAGTAACCTGCAATTTCTTCTGTTTTCTATCTTATTAGAATACAGGTTCTTGAAGTTGGTATTGATGATCTTCTGGATTTCTGCAGGATCTGTTAGGATTTCCCCCTTTTCATTCCTAATTGGGTGGTGAGTCCTTTCTTTTTCATAAGGTTCACTAAGTGTCAATGTTATTGATTCCTTTATATTATTTTCTTGTTCTCCATTACATTATTTTCTCTTTGATTTTTATAGTTTCTTCCCTATACATACTTTGGGCTTGACTTCTTGTTCTTCTTTTTCAAAAGTTTGAGGTTCAATATTAGGTTGCTTAGCTGAGCTCACTCTGTTTTTCTGATATGGGTATTTTCTGCTAGAAATTTTCCTCATATGGCTGCTTTCACTGTGTCCCATAAGTTCTGGTATGCTGTGTTGGCATTATTGTTTAATTGTAGAAACTAATTTCTTCTTTAATTTCATTTGTGAGCCATTAGTTGTTCAGGAGGGTGTTATTTAATTTCATGTGTTTATGAAATTCTTGTGGTTTACTTTGCCATTTATTTCCAGTTTCATTGCACTGTGGTCTGGTAATATGCATGTGATAATTTCAATTCTTACGCTTTTCTTAAGCATGTTCTATGAGTTAGTATGTGTTCCCTTTTTGTGAGCATCCCATGTACACCTGAGAAGAATGTAATTGGGATGTGGTAGGGTGGAACCTGCTGTAGACATCTACTAAGTCCATTTGTTCACAAGTTTGGTTGAGTTCTGCTATTTTATTGGTGATTTTTGTTTGTATAGTTGATCTATTTGTGAGAATGATGTACTGAGGTCCCCTGTGTACTTGTATTAGTGGTTTTTTGATTTTTCATGCTCATTAATAATTGTTTTGTTTAGTTAGATGCACTGCTGTTTGGTGTATATATATTTATGAGTATTAGTTCTTCCTCTTGGATTGTTCCCTTTGTAAGGTTGTAGTGAACTTCTTTCTCTCCCTTACTCAGTCTTGACTTGAAATCCAATTTATCTGAAAATAAAATAGCTACCCCTACTTTCTTCTGGGTTCCTGTCACATGCCAGTATTGTTTTCCATCCTTTGACTTTCAGTCTATGAATTTCTTTTTGAATTAAATGTGTTTCTTATATGCAGCATATTGTTGAATTTTGCTTCTTGATCCATTCTGTCAGTCTGTTTCTTTGGATTGGTGAAGTGAGATAATTAACATTAGGTTGATAACTGATATGTATTGACTTATCCTTGTTGTGTTATTTTGCTGCTGTTGGTTTCTTTTTTTCTTTTTTTTTCTTTTTTTGATTATGCCTAGTTGAAGTTCGGTATGCTTCACTTGCTGTACATCAAATTCTTTTTCCCTACTTGAAAAGTTTCCTGCCATTACTTCTGTGAACAGGTTTTCTTAATGTCATTTGAGCTTTTTCATTGACTAATCAATCTTAAGTTGTTATTCTTATATCATCTAGCAGCTGTTGGATTGATTTTTCATGAACCTTTGTTATTTTTAAGAAATATTTATTTTCAATATTGCTAATAACATTCTTGTCTTCTATGTCTGCTATTCTGTCTTCACATTGGCTTATTCTGTTGCATATACTTTTAATAGAATTTTTAACCTCCTGGATATCTGTTTCATGAATTCCTTTTCTTTCCTTATGTTGAGTGTTCATGGTTTCCATCCTTCCCCTAAACTGTTTTGGTTTTTTATTTGTATCAGTTCTGGAGTCATTAAGCATGTCTTTCATTATGCTCAGCATCTCTGTATTTATCTGCGAAATTATTTCTGATTTGATTTTTTTCTAAAGCCTCATTCATCTGCTTTGTTACTTCATCTGTTACCACTTCAGAAAGTTCAAGTGGGTAGATTTTAAATTGTTCTACCTCATTGCCCCCTGTGTTTTAATTCTGGAGTTAAGTCTTCTTTAAGTGTCTTCTCATTTTCTTCCTTCCTGCTTTCCTTTCTTTCTTTTTTTATTTTAGTATCAGTGTTGATGCTGATAAATTGCTTATGACAGCTGGCTCTATTGGTAGTATTTAGAACCCTTAGGAAATGACTGTTTCTCAGGGATGTCTTCCAGGTGTAGCTTTGGGGTTTTGAGTCTGTTGCAAGATCCTCCCTCTTTAATTTATTGGGGATGAGAAGTTGCTGCCTACTTGGTCCAGCCCCTGGTTCTTTGGCACTGGCCTATAGTATTTTTTATGATCTTTAGACAGTATCAGTCTTAGTATACCAGGAAGAACAGTTGAATAGAACAATTATGTCACTTTGGCTAAAGCAGTAAATCGGTAAAAACAATAGCATCAAACATACATAGCCTAGAAAATGAGAAACTGTGGTAAGTATTAATTTGCCACCTTTAACCATATGAACTAGATTTGTGGTTATATAACAAAATGTAAAACAGACCAGAAAATTATATATAGTAAGTAAGCCCTCAATATGGCAGTTTTACCTTCAGAAGAGAAAACTTAAAAGGAGTTAGGGGAAAAAATAGAGAAACAGAAGAGGAAGGAATTAGGAGCAAGGCTGGAAGATGAAGGAAGATTACACAAACTTTGGGAAACTGGAGAAGAAGAAAGGAGGGAAAGAGAGAAGGAAGAAATAAAACCAGAGCAGAACAATAGCAACAAAAGAACTAGAGACCATATTCACACTCATATAAAATCAAGAACAATCAAGAAGGGGGAAAAAAAGAAGAAAAGAAAATTTATGCATCTATGTCTCACTGTGGAGTATTTTGTCGATCTGTATTCCATGTTAGAATATGGTAGGACTCCACATTTTACTAGCACAAAGGGACCTTCTGGGAAGAACACTGGACCAGAAAACAGGCATTTCTAATTCTAGGTAGTTGGAGAAGCCCCTTACTAATTGGGATATGGTTCATTAATTAAAGGAGAACAGGGTTGCATGTTTCGGCGTACCAATAATTTCGGATCTTTTATAGGTACCTCTAGTACTCACTGTAAAATCCCAACAATATTTCAGGTCCTCTTTCACCTAAAGAAATAGTATTTTCACTTATTAAACTTCCCATGAGGAACAGTGTCTAAATATTGTTCTAAGTTTTAGTGTCTAAATATGTGATGTATATTATGTTCATGAGTTGGAACACTTCTTGAATGTCAGTTTATTTTCTATGAAGATTCCAAGAGAATTTCATACAGAAAGAGTATCCTTTAAATAGTATACAAAACAGCCATATACAAAAACAGAGCCTTTACCAATATTGTTAAGCAGATGCAAAACTTAACTCAAACTTGTGTAGGCCTAAATATAAAAACTGAAAGCATAAAAATTTCTAGAAGATCCCCCACATGAGCAAGCATACCCCACCAAAACAAGTACTGCTCCTCCCCATTGAAGCAGACAAACCTGCATAGGAAAAGTGAAGCCCCTTCTCCAGATAAATAGACAGGTCCACTAGATGTGCAGTGCCCACTGTCACAAAGTTACAGCCATTCACCAACTCCAAGCTGGCTATATATTTTGGCTCCCTACAAGATGAGGTCATAGGACCAAGGACTAACAAATGGACTTGATTGTGGACTAGAGCTACTGGAGAGAGAAGGGAGTGATGAGACCCTACAACTTGGAATAGTAAGTCCAACAGCCCGCTCAAATCTCCATCCTGCAGCCTACATCCATCAGAGACCAGAGTACTGATTGTATTTCCCATCTACCAATGACAGGAAAGGTATGCCTTGGCTTGGACAGTAATCACAATCTATAGGTGACAGAAGGACATCCTAAAGTTAGGCATAGAAATCATAACTGGCTGGATTGCCTATACTGCTGATCTTAGAAATCACTGATTAATTAACACAAGAATTTGTTCTTTGAATCAAATTTCTCCTTTTTTGGCATTTTCTATTTTTATTATATTTAGCTTTCTTTCATCATTAAGCAAATACATGTAAATTACACCCTTAAATAAACCATGGGTTACAGAAGAAATCAAGGAAAAAATAAGGCAGTTTCTAGAACTAAATGATAATGCCAGTACAGCATACTAGAACTTATGGGACATGATGAAAGCAGTTCAAAGGGGGAAGTTGATAACTGTGAATGGCCACATCACAAGAACAGAGCAAGCTCAAATAAATAACTTAATAATGCACCTCAAGGTCCTAGAAAAACAAGAACAGTCCAAATCCAAAGCTAGTACAAGGAAAAAACATTATAGAGCAGAAATTAATGGAGCTGAGATAAAATAATACAGTATAAAGAAATAATGAATCAAAAAGTTGGTACTTTGAGAGAACAAAACAGACAAAACTTTAGTCAACTTAACTTTAAAAGGACAGAAAAGACCCAAATCAATGCAATTAGAAATGACAAAAGCAAAAATCACAACAGACACTGGTGAAATCAAAAAAATTATTAACAGCTACTTTGTAAACCTGTATGCCAAAAATTGGAGAATTTAGAAGAAATGTGTAGATTCCTAAATACATAAAAATTACCAAGAAGATTTGAAAACTCTGAAAACTCTGATTAATCCCACAACAGGCAATGAAATTGAAGCAGTAATTTAAAAAAAAAACAACAGGTCTAGATGGGATTACTACTGAAATCCACAAAAACTTGAGGGAAGTTCTAAAAACAGTACTCCTCAAGCTTTTAATTAAATTGAAAGGCAAGGAGTACTCTTAGAGTCATTGCTGGAAACTACCATTACCCTGATTCCAAAACCAGACAAGGATGCAACAAGAAAAAAGAAAACTATAGACCAATCTTTTCAATGAATATAGAGGCAAAAATCCTCAACAAGATCCTGTTAAACACAGTGCCACAACTCATCAAGATCATACATCATAACCATTAGTCTTTATCCCAGAGATGCAAGGATGGTTCAACATATGCAAATCAATAAATGTAATACATCACCTAACAGAAGCAAGGACAAACATCATAGGTGATTATCTCAATACACACAGAAAAAGACTTTGAAAAAATATAATATCCTTTTATGTTAAAAACCCTGAGGAAGATAGGCATAGAATAACTTTAAATTAATCCAATTAAGGCATTTATGATCATTCTACTGTTAACATCTTGTTATATGGAGAAAAACTGAAAGTTTTCCCTCTAAAATCAGCAACAAGATAGAACTACCCACTATCACCCGTCCTGTTCAACATAGTACTCAAAACCTTAGCCAGAGCAATTAGAGAAGAAAAAGCAATAAAAGAGATACGCATTAGAAAAGAAGTAAAATTATTATTTGCAGATGACATGATCCTCTTCATAGGAGACACAAAAACTCGATCAAAAGACTGACATTTAAATCACCAAATTCAGTAATGTAGCAGGATAGAAAATGAACAGTCAATGATTAAAATTTTTTTCTTGACCAATTTTGCCTGTTTGTATCTGGTAATCAGAAGACAAGAGTAGGCAGTATATGAACCATTGTTGAATTCCTACCATCTTGTATGGTGAAGTTCTGCATCATTTCAAATTTTTCTGTTGTTGTTACTTGTTATTGGCTTTGATTGTTTGGTCAATCTTACATTCTTATACCTGGTGGACTGAGCAACTTCGTTGAAGGTAATAGTATGTGATGTCAAAACCATTGTTAATGCCTATCATTTTGTTTTGAGGTGATATGTCATTTCTGTGTTGTTTTGATTTTGTCTTCATTGTTGTTTTGTTAGTTTTTTTATCTTTAAAAAAACACAATAGTCAATAGTGTTCCTGTACACTAACAGTGAACCCATTGAAAAAGAAATTAGAGGAAAAATATCATTCACAATGACATCAAGAAAAATTAAATACTGGGAAATTAAACTTAGGAAGTAAAAGACTTCTACAGTAAAAACTAGAGCACTCTGAAAAAGGAAATCGAAGTAGACATCAAAAAACAGAAAGATATCCCCTTTTCCTCCATAGGCAGAACCAACATAGTCAAAATGGGTATACTTCCAAAATTGGTAGCAAATGTATTGCAATCCCAAAATTTCTAGAGCATTCTTTATAGAGCTGCAGAAAATAATCCTAAAATTCATATGGAACTCAAGAGAGTCCCAGAATAGAAAAGGGAATCTGAAATTCCAAAGACCAAAGATGGAAGCATCACAGTCATGGACCTGAAGTTATATTACAAAGCTACAGTGATAAAAGCAGTATGATACTGGCACAAAAACAGACATGAGGATCAATCGAACAGAATAGAGGGTGCAGAAACAGCTCCAAGCATATTTAACTGTTTGTTCTTTGACAGTGAGGTAGAGAACATACACTCTAGGAAAGATAACCTCGTTAATAAATGGTGTTGAGAAAACTGGTAGTACTCTTGCAGAGTACTGAATATATCTCTCACCATGTATTAAACTAAAATCAAAATGGATCAAAGAACTAAGTATTTTAACCTGATACAAGACAAAATAGGTAAAAATTTTTGAAGTGATGGGCATAGACTAGGACTTACAGAACAGAACCCCAGTTGCACAGGAAATAATACTGAGAATCAACAAATGGGGTCATATCCAATTAAAAAGGTTCTGTACAGCAAAAGAAACAAGCAATAGAGCAAAAAGACAACCTACAAAATGGAGAAATTGCCAGCTACTCCTCAGACAGAGGGCTAATGTCCAGAACTCAAAAGCGTTAGACCTCCCACCAATAAAGGACCTAATAAAAAAAATTGGTAAGCAAAATGAATAGACACTTCACAGAGAAGTACAAATGGCCAAAAACTACATGAAAAAATGCTCAACATCACTGGCAAGGAGAGAAACACAAATTAACACTGAGATCTCATTTAACCCTAGAAAGAATGGCCATTATAAAAAAAAAAAATCACATAATAATAAATGTTGGAAGTGCTGGTGAGACTTGGGGGCAAAAGAAACCCTTCTAAGCTGTTGGTAAGAATATAAGCTAATACAGCCACTTGGGAAATCAGTATGGAGATTAGTCAAAAACTAAACCTAGAAATTCCATTTGACCCAGCTATTCACCTTCTAGGTATCTTCCTGGAGGAGTTAAAAATACCATATTACAATGATATGTGCATTCCCATGTTTATAACATTACAATTCATAATAACTAGATTGTGGAAGCAGGGTATGTGCCATCAGTAGATGAATGGATAGGGAAATTGTGGTATTTACCCACAATGGAACATTATTCCACTATAATGAAAAATAAACTTGAGTCCTTTGCAGGAAAATGAATGCACTTTGAAACAATGTTAAGTGAAATAAATCAGACACACAAGCTTAAATATTATGTAGTTTCTCTTATATGAGAAACCCAATATATGAATAGCAAAAGAAAAGTTAAATAATAGAAAGTAGGGAGGTAAATCTTAGAGAGAAAGGGGATCAAGAGGGAGGGGAAGGGAGGGGAAGGAAAGGGGATGAAAAAAAGGAAGTAAGATGTATTATGTCCATGCACCCACCCACACAAGGAATGTAGAAATTATATGCAGCAAACACATACTAATACATTTTAAAATAACTTTTAAAATTCTAGAAGAAAGCAGAAGAGTAATTTTTATGGCCCTGAGTTAGGCAGTGATTTCTTAGGACACACACACAAAAAAGTTTACTAAACAAAAAATTGGTAAAAGGCACTTTAAAGAGCTTATGTTCTTCAAAAGACATTATTTAGAAAATCATGACTTAGCGCAGACTTATAGTAAGTTTGCAAAATATGTGTGTGCTAAGTGACCAGTAAACCAAATATATGAAATTTCAAAACTCAGAAAACAAGAACCCAATAGCAAAAAAAATTTGAACAACTACATTTCGCCAAAAGAGTTTAATATTAATTAATACCTTAATAACAAAAATAATTTCATGGGATTTACTACAGAAAAATGTTAAGAAACTTAGCAACAGTAGCTAAAAATCAAGAGGAGATCATTGTAAATGGTGTTAACTTGCTGTCAAGTCCTTAAAGAATAGGTAAAAGTGCCTATTTATATGAAACTTTAATGTCAGGAATGACACTGTCAACAGTGGGGTGACCACTAAAGAATATTGAAAGAGTGTGTCACTGTCCAAGTTAATAGAAATACGGCCTTTCTACAGTAAAACATGCCAAGTGCTCCTTGAAGAAATGACTGCTTCTAGGATTAGGGCAGAAGTTACATAGGGGGAAGATGGCGGCCAGGTGAGCAGCAAGGGAGCGAACCTCCTTAATAAACACCACCAGCTCGAGACAGACTTGGCGAGCGTGAATGCCGGGACCTCGGCTGGGAAGTTTAAACTGGGCGTATTTCTCTGAGATGCTGGGGGAGATGTGGTAGGGCGGACCAGGCTGCCGGGGCGAGACGTGGGAAAGTCCCAGACGCTGGGAGCCAGGGACGAGCCCCGCGGGGAAGAAGCTGGGATCGGTCCAAGCGCAGTGGGAGCGCGGCCGCCTCGGGCCCTCCCGCCTCCCAAGCCGGTGCAGCCCCCCGGCAGCTCCCGACAGAGATCGGCTTGCTAGCGGCGGAGACGCCCGGCAATCCCACGTTTCGCGCGTGTCGGGCGAGCCGCGTGGAGGGCCACAAACGCCGCCGGAAGCGG
>PVLD010006642.1:88745-98783 GCA_004027595.1 Dinomys branickii | reverse complement strand
CAGTTCAGCAGGCAAAGGTCTGCTGCAGAGGCTGCTCCAATGGTTACTTCTCTTTGGGAGAATGTCCCTTAAGCTGTCTGCTGAGATTTCCGCTTCTACTCCCTACCCCAAGACCTGGCCAGGGCGAATAAACAGCTCGCCACCCCAGGATTCTTGCAGATAGGCCACTCAGGTGTTCCTCCCTGGGTGGAGCTCCTTCGCCCCTCACAAAACCCGTTGGGGCGCCTAAGTAGGTCTTCCCACCCGGGAGATCCCGCAGACCTTAAAGCTGCTTTGATGTCTCTCGCTGGGCTGAGCTTCTTCCCGATTCAGGAAAAACCGGTTAGAGCGTGCACTTAACTCACCCTGTGATTGTGCAGACAGGAGTGCTGTTCAGATGTTTTTCCTTGGATGGAGATTTTCCCCGACTCAGAAATCCCGCTGGCCGGTCGCTGTTGCTCCAGTGCTGGCTGCGGGGGTGGGGTTCTGAGCGGGATCCCGGAGCGCTGCCCGGTTTGGCGCAGTTTGTCCCAGTAGCGCGTTCTCTGTCAGGTTCAGGAGCTGAAGCCGTTCTTCCCTCCGCACTCGCTCTCTGGGCTGGTCGTCTTCTTCCCGGAAGTCCTCATTTCTGTCTTCATATTGCTATATTTCACTGTTTGGGTGGTAATCCTCTGGGAGGTTCTCTCTCTGCTGCCTACCCGGTCGCCATCTTCCCGGAAGTCCTATTGTATTATTTATTATTAGGTAACCAGAGCATTCCCCCCCACACCACACCACTGGGGATCAAACTCAGGGGCACTCTACCACTGATATATATCCACATCCATTTTTACTTTTTAAAAATTTGAGACAGGGTCTTGCTAGGTTGCCACACTGCCCTCCAACTTGGCAATCTTCTTGCCTCAGCCTCCCAAGTAGCTGGAATTTTAGGTGTGTGCCAGCGCACCAGGTACAAACTAGGTTTAGGAGCACAAAACGTCATTTTCACAATAAATGTGCTTAAAGTAAATAGAATCTTACTCAGGGAATGGGATGTTTTTACAGTGACGTGGGTATTTATCCGTAAGAGTTCTGAGATCTGACTCACTTCCCATATGCTCACCATAATCATTTAGACCACATTCATTACCCCTAAAGAAATCGCATCCACATTCTCTAAGACCCTGCAATGTTCTAGGCCTAGGCCATCACCAATCTACCTTTTATTCCTACGGATTTGCCTTCCACCAATCTATTTTCTATGGATTTCTATGAATATTGCCATTTTCTTTGTTTTTTCCTTGGGGGTGTAGTAGGAATTGAACTGAGGACCTCAAGCTTGCTAGGCAGGGAATATCATTTTCTATAAATGGTATACGTGGTCTTTTGTGATTGGTTTTTCACTGAGCAGTATTTTAAAGGTCTACAAAAGCACATGTGTAGAATGTACGTAATTTCTTTTTATTGCCCAATAATCCATCATACATATAATCTTTTATGTATATGATCTTTCCATGGATTGATGGTGTGGTTATTTCTATGTTTTGGCTACTGTGAACAATGCTGCAGTGAATATTGCATACAAGTCATTTGTGTGGATGTTACGCTTGTCTTTCCCTGGGGTATATACCCACTAGGAGTGGTATTGCTGGGTCATGTGGCAACTCTGTTTACACTCCAGGGGCGCTTTTCTGAGATAGCCACATTGTTTCCACATTCCCATCAGCAGTGTATATTGGTTCCAGCTCTTCCACCTCCTTGCTGACACTTGTTATCTTTTTTGATATAACCAATGTAATGGCTGTAAAGTGGTATCTCATGAGGCTTTGATTTATAGTTGCTATCAAATACCTTTGTGTATGCTTGTGGAATTACAATTTCCCTATACCTATTTTGACAAATTTCCTCATTAGAGACATGATTTACAAAATTTTTCTATTTTATAGGTTGTGTTATAATTTTCTGGATGGTATTCTTTGAAGTACTGTTTTAACCTTGATATCTAATCTGCCTAATTTTCTTTTATTGCATATGCTTTTGTCATATGTACAACTTTGCCTCATCCAAGGTATGAGTTACTGTTCTGTTGTCATTCAAGTTTTGTGGTTTATTTTCATTTATTTATTTTCCCTGGGAATTGAACCCAGGCCTTCACACTGAGCTATGTCCTTCACCTTTTTTATTTTGAGATAAGGTCTTACTAAATCATGAAGTTGCCCAGGCAGGGTGTACATTTGTGATCCTCCTGCCTCAACCCCCCCAAATGCTGGGATTATAGGTGTCTTCCACCTGCCTCTTGAATTTTTTTTACGCGGTGTGAGGTAGAGGGCCCGAGTTCATTCTTTTGCGTGTGGACATCAGTTGTCTTAGCACTGTTTGTTGAAAAGGCTGCTTCTCTCTAACTGCTTTGGCACTTCTGTGAAAAATCCATTGGCCATAAATATCGACTCTGAATTCTGTCCCATTGATATGTATGTCCAGCTTTGCGCCGATACTATGCTTTGGGTGCTGTAGCTTTGCGGTAACTTTTGAACTTAGAAAGTGTATCTTTCAACTTTGTTCTTTTTTCAAGGCTACTTTGAGTCTCCGCAATTTTCTGACTTTTCGGATCAGCTTGCCCATTTCAACAAAGAAGTCAGCTGGGATTTGGATAGGGAATGTGTTTAATCTGTAGATCAATTTTGGGGAATACTGCCATTTTAACATTAAGACATCTTCTGACCCATAGACCTGGATATCATTCCATTTTTATTCATTTATTTATTTAGTACTGGGAATCAAACTCACAACCCTGTGCTTGCCAGGCAGGCACTTGTACCGCTGAGCTGTATCCCAGGGCCTATTTATCTTCTTTCAGCAACATTTTATAGCTTTCAGAGAATGTCCTGTAATTCTTTTGTTAAATCAATTCCTACATATCTTATTCTTTTTGATGCTTGTTATGGTTTGTGTCTAGATGTCCCCCCAAAGCCTCATGCAGTCATGTGGTGGGCTACTAGAGTTTGTGATTGATTCATGGTCCAGTGCTGGGATTATGGCTGTGAGTGCTACACCTGCCGTGGGGTGAGCAGCCTACGTGCAATACAAGGGAGGGAAAGATGCTTGCTCTCTCTGCTCCTCCCTTTTAGTTCTTGCTGCTTTTGCTGTGTTCTGCCACCATGAACTGTTGCCCTCTGCCATGTGCCACTCTACCTTGGAGCCAGCTGAGTATGGGCTGAAACCTTCACAAACTGTGAGCTAAATAAACCTTTTCTTTTTTCCTTAATTTTGGGCATTGGGTATTTTGTCCCAGCAATGACAAAAAAGTAACTAAGACAATGTTATTATAAATTATTTTCTTATTTTTGTTTATACATTGCTATTACACAGAAATGCAATAGAATTTTCTACCTTGTAAGTTGCTGTTTAATGGTTCTCCAACTAAAAGACACGGTTTGTTGGCAACTTTTTGTTTTGTAAAATTGCTTTACTATTTGTCCCTGTACATAATTTCCTGCATACATATGTGATCTGAAGGCTCTGTAACAAATAGATGCAATGCTGGGTCACTGAGTTTGTGTTACTTTCCACACTGCTTAGTATTTTTAAATTGTTCTATCATTCTTAAGCTTTTATATGTCTTCAAGTAGCTACAAAAGTCCCATTATAGAGTTTAATAAGAAGTCACTTTGCATGGCCCAGTTGGGATCATTTAAGATGCCCTCGTCCTGGAACCCAGGTTCTGGCAGGACTTAACCTAGTGAAAAGCTGTACAGTGGATGCTGTTAGCCACCTGTTAACCAGCTACTTTGGAAAATGTGAAACTGAGGAGACCAAGACCCTGGTGTCTAATCAAAGTAGTTCACATGAAACTCACAACTGACATGAGTTAATTAAACTATAATCAATTGTATTTGCAAAGTATCTAACAAAAGTGGAGAGTTTATGTCCATAGAAATGTTGCTGTGGCTTGAATGTGTACCTCTCCAAAATTAATGTTAAAACTTAATCCCCAGTGGAGTAATAAAGTACTAAGAAGAGCAACTTTTGGGAAGCAATTAGGCTCTTAGAAACACTTGAGGGAGTTTGTCTCTTTGCCTTTCTGTCCTTCCTCCCATGTGAGGACACAGCATTGGTCCATTTTTCTAGGTGGAGACACAGCAACAGGGTGCCATCTTGGAAGCAGAGGTTGGACTGAATCTGCTTGGATCTTCTAGGCTAGAATTATGAGAAATTTCTGTTGCTATATTATTCACTCTAAGGCATCTTGTTAGAGGCTGAACAGACTAAAAAGATCTGAATTCTAGGTTTTCAGAAGCTGGGTCTCAAATCTGTGCTGTGCTGCCTTTGTGATATTTACCCTCTCTGTCCTTAGTTATCTGTAAAGCAGGGATAGTAAGTGTTTCTACTCAACAGACTTGATTAAATGTGGTTATACAAATTACGTGACCCGGCTGGAAAACAGCAGCATTTAACATATATTTGGTGCTATTATTAAACCATGTTTCTGTTCACTGGCAGTATGCACCGACAGCTGGAAGAAGGGGATATGGCATTTAGTTATAGTAGCTTTTCGGTATCCCTACTGTAGCTTCTGTATCTTTGGCAAATCTAAAGTCCTGATTAACCTTTCCAGTTGCTCACTCATAGTTTAAATGAAGAAAATAAGGCCCGCTTTGCAGACTTCTACTGTCAGAAAATTGCCATCACTCCTCTCTGGCCAGTGAATCTCCAGTGCGGACGAGCTTTCCTTGGAAATCTGCTTACTGCGCTTGGGAGTCTATTTTGCTAGGAGTGAGGAAATACCCTGAAGCTCTCAAAGGCCTATGCTCGAATCTCTGAATCACTTAAATTTTAATGATCAACTTGAATGGAAGTCCCTCCTTACTATCCAACTTCAGCTTTGGAGCGGACAGTGCCAGCATTTAAGGTGTTCAGATTCCAGATGCTTTTGACAGGGGGCACCAGTAGCAGGAGGACACTGTGGTTGTGTCATCTGCAGGGACTAGACCAATGGATTTCCCATAGGAAGCATCTGAGACACAATTATACCTAACAAATGGGGCATTCAAAAAGTTGATGAGTGCCTTTGTTTCTTGTGCAATTTACCTAGTGTAGGTTGCATTTTATTTTCATTAAAATGAACACAAAAGGGTATCAAAGATATAAAAAAAAGAGGCTTCTTTCTGAAAGTTAAATGAAATTAAAATTAAATCCATTAAAGATAGAAGCTGTTTGTAGGAGACATCAGGGAATGATGTTTGTGTGACATGGGAAACCTTCAAGTGGATTATGTGACCAGGTAAAACTGTTGGTGACAAGCAGTGTACATGCTGAAGTCCATCATCTCTTGGCTTTATGCCCACGTTTTAGTATACTGTGGGCTATTCCACTCATGCAGGCATCACTAAGTATGAGGATTTATAAACTTTTAAGTAGTGACTCTGTCCAGTGTCTGAAAAGTTTTCCAAACCTTGGTATTACTAAAGAAAACAACTATCTGTGGAAGATTCTACACCCTTCAAGGGCTGGGAATTCTTGGGCGCCCACTGTCTCTTATCTTTTCAAATTGATTATCTTTGTACTTCTCTCGTGGATTCTGTTCTGTGGCCAATCTCCAGCACCTTGGCTGCTGTCTAGCACACAGCAGGGCGGGCCGAAGTTTGCGTAGGGCCCTGACTTGGCATGAGAGGTCTCGAGTTCCCTGCTACAGCCTTTGCTTGCTCCTTGGACCCTCAGAATCTTTTCTGCATCCCCCCTGGTGCCTTTTCTCTGCCGTGAATAATGTCCAGTATCTCTCCCCACAGGCAAGATCTCTGTTAACACAGAGATGGAGGCATCGTCTACTTAATGGTACGTCAAGCTGCCCTCTTGTACCCTAAACGTCTGTTATGGCTGATGCACTGTGTCAGCTTGGGGAGTCCAGAGGTTTGGCTGAGTGACTCAGCAGGAAGCCAGGGTGCTTACTTTGTACACGTCCTGAGCCTGTGGAAGAGGAGGGCATGGAGATTCTGTGAGAGCTACATAGCCCCTGGGTGGGGGGAGCCTGTTTACAATGTAAGGGCAGGAAAGAGCTGCTTGCTATGATTCCTCCGTTTTGCTCTTGTGGTTTTAGCTGTGCTCTGCTGCCAGGAACGTTTGCCCTCTGCCGTGTGCCGCTCTGCCTCAGACCCAGCCAAGTAAGGACTGAAACCTCCACAAACCGTAACTGAAATAAAGCTTTCCTTCCTTCTTTTTGGCCATTGGGTATTTTGTCTCAGCAATGAGAAAAAAGTAACCAAGACAATGTCATAGATAATGAATGTTTTTGCTATATATATATTTATATAATCAGCTGTCTTTGCCCCTTTCTATGACTGATCCACTGTTTTCTTAGTTTAGTGCTATGGAAGTAATAGTTGTCAGTCATTACTTGTTTTCATTTTGTTTCTTCCAAGCAAGGAAGAAAATATAGTACTCTACTTTTAACCAGAGGCTTTAAGGTGGATGTTAAATGCTATCTTCAAAAACAAGAAAACAAAACACAAAAAACAACCCCGTTCCCCGAACCCCCAATCAAACAAAACAGTGAACAGTAAAGGCCAATTTATTTTATTTTAAAGAAAATAGTAAAAAAAAAAAAAAAGAAGAATAGCAAAATACAAACACAAAGGACATTCGAAATGACATGGGGTTTCAAACCAAATGATAGGGATTAACAGTGGTTGTTATATTACATATTGTTATCTTCAATGAAGTTGCTCAGATTACCAGATGTAAGAATAGAAGATTGATCAAATCATTAAGGAGAATAAGAAAATAATAATTTAAAAGAACATTAGCAACAATACATAGTGTCACTAGGCACAATTGTAGGAATTCACCAATGGTTGTTATACTGCAAACTGTTGTCGTCACATAAGTTGCTCAGGTTACCAGGTATAAGCACGCGAAATTTGTGAAAATAGTAAAAAAACCCCAAAAGACAAAAAACAACTTTTAATCATTAACTGTTCCTCTCAACAAACCATCAGACACCAACAGCACAGTTAGGCCACCGATCCATATATATATGATGCCTTAGTACTTTCCTTTTCTTCGTTCCCTCATCCCAGTTGTTCCTTACACCAGCGAGACAATGTGTTTACACATGTGGGTCCAATTTATTTCACTTGAGTATGGTCTCTAGTTGCATGCATTTACCTATAAAAGCCTTGATTTATCTTTTTTTTATAGCTCAGTAATACTCCATTGTATAGAAATACAACATCGTTTTTGTCCATTCCTCAGTTGATGAGCATTTGGGTTGTTTCCAAGACTTAGCTATGACAGGGCTGTGGATATAGCTCAGTGGAATAAGCACCTGCTTGGCAAGCACAAGGTCATGAGTTCAATTCCTGGTTCCACCAAAAAAAAAAAAAAAAAAGATTTAGCTATGACAAATTGTGCTGCTATAAACATGGGTGCATGTTTATCACTGTGGTATGACTTTTTAAAATTCTTCTGGAAAAATACCCAGAAGGGGACTAGCTGGGTTAAGTGGGACTTCCAATCCTAGTTTTGTGAGGAATCTAATCGACACTCCCACCAGCAGGGAAGGTTCCTATTTCCCAACAGCCTCTCTAGCATTTGTCATTAGTTGATTTCTTAATGATAGTGATTCTTTGTGGGGTGAGATGGAATCTCAGTGTTGTTTTAATTTGCATTTCTTGAGTGACTAATGATGTTGAACATTTTTCCATATATTTATTCACAGATCCCATTTTTGGATTGGGTTTTGAATTTTTTGGGCCTGCTTTTTAAAATTCTTTATATATTCTAGATAGGAGTCCTTTGTCTGAGGGGCAGTTGAATAAAATTTTTTCCCAGTTCGTGGGTTTTCTTCTTACTCTGGTAGTGATTTCTTTTGATGTGGAGAAACTTTTCAGTAAGATGAGATCCCAGTTGTTGATTCTTTGAAGTATTTCCTGTGCAGTTTGGTTTTTGCTCATGAACTCTCTGCTTACCCCTATGTCTTTGAGAGTTTTAACTACTTTCTCTTTTGGTAGATTTAGTGTTTCTGTTTTGATATTTAGATCTTTGATCCATTTTGACTTTAGTTTAGTGCATGGTTGTAGACATAGGTCTAGTTTTAGTCTTGGGCATGTGGAAAGCCAGTTTTTCCAGCACCACTTAATAAAGAGGCTCTTTCTTCCAGTGAACATGTTTGGCCCCTTTGTCAAAAATAAGGTGGCTGAGTGTATTTGTAGCTGTGTCTGTATCTTCTAACCTGTTCCATTGATCTTTAGATCTCTTTATTTGCCTGTACCATGCTGATTTTATCACAGTAGCTTTGTAGTATAATTTCAAGTCAGGGATTGTGATGCTTCCTACCACCTTTCCTGTTTTCCAGGATTGCTTTTGCTATTCTAGAACTCTACTGGTTCCAGATGAATTTTAGGAATGTTTTCTCTAGGTATGTGAGGTACACCAGTGGAATTTTAATGGGGGTTACGCTGAATCTGTACAATTTTGGGAGTATGGCCATTTTCACAATGTTTGTTCTTCCTATCCATGAACAAGGAGTATCTTTCCATTTGCTGAAATCCTCTTCAATCTCTTTTTTCAGAGTACTGTACTGTTCACTCTATAGGTCTTTTACTTCTTTTGTTAGATTCCTAAGTATTTCATTTTTTTAGATGCTATTATGAAAGGTGTGGTTTCACTGATTTCTCTGTTTGCTTGTCGTTTGTGTACAGGAATGCTATTGATTTTTGAGTATTGACTTTGTACCCAGCTACTCTACTGAATTTGGTTATTAAATCTATGAGCCTTTTGGTGGAGTTTTTGGGGTCTTCTATGTAGAGTATCATGTCATCAGTGAATGAAAATTTCACTTCTTTTCCTATCCTTATTCCTCTTATTTCTCTCTCTTGTCTAATTGCTCTGGCTAATATTTCCAAAACTATATTGAATAGGAGTGGTGACAGTGGACATCCTTGTCTTGCTCCTGACTTTAAAGGGAAAGCTTTCAGTTTTTGACCATTTAGAATGATGTCAGCTGTTTGTCATGGATGGCTTTTATCAGATTGAGGTAAAGTCCATCTATGCCAATTTTCTCCAGGATTTTTTTTATCATGGTAAGTGTTGGACTTTATCAAAAGCTTTTACTGCATTGAGATGATCGTATGATTTTTGGCTTTGGCTCTATTGATATGGTGTATTACAGTAATTAATTTGCATATATCGAACCACCCCTGCATTGCTGGGATGAATCCCACTTGGTTATGGTGTATAATTTTCTTGATGATTTGTTGCAGTCTGCTAGTATTTTATTGAGAAGTTTTGCACCTATGTTCATTAGGGAGATTGGCCTGTAGTTCTCTTTTTTGGTTGGGTCTTTCTCTGGTTTTGGTATCTGGATACTTGCCTCCAGGAATGAGTTGGGGAGAATTCTTTCCTTTTCAATATCCTTAAAGAGTTTGAGAGGTATTGGCATTAAATCTCTAAATTTTTTGTAGAATTCAGCTGTAAATGCATCAGGACCCAGGCTTTTCTTCATTGGCAAGATTTTATTACAGTTTCAATTTTGCTTGCTGATATAGGGTTATTCAGGATTTTTATATCTTCTTCATTCAGTTTTGGTAATTCATATGTATCTAGAAATCTGTCCATTTCCTCTGTGTTTTCCATCCTGTGAGAGTACATTTTCAAAGTAGGTACTGCTTAATTTCCATGTGTTTATGGAGTTCTTGCGATTTCCTTTGTCATTAATTTCCAATTTTGTTACACTATGGTCTGATAGTATGCATAATTTCAACTCCTTTGCCTTTCCTTAAGCATGTTCTATGTGCTAGCATATGGTCTGTTTTAGAGAATGTCCCATGTGCAGCTGAGAAGAATGTGTATTCTGATGCTGTTGGGTGGAACACTCTGTACAGATCTACTGTTGGGAGCCGGTGTGAGGGCTTGCTGTTAGTCTCCTTGGAATCAGCCCCTCCCACCGTGTTACCAAGATGGCGCCTATATCCTGTTTTCTGGTTCTTGTTGCCGACTCTGTGTATACCTTATATAGAAAGGTGCCTGCTTACGGCGCCCTGAAACCAATCCTGAAGGCCCACGTGGCGTAGTGTGATTTGCTAA